>JARBWK010000002.1:100537908-100697063 GCA_030556195.1 Anolis apletophallus | reverse complement strand
ACCTCCGCTTTTGCTCTGGCCGGCTGGATGTCGTTCTCCTCTCCGTTCTCTTCCTGGTTCCTGCTTCCTGTGCCTCTCCGTCCGTTTGTCCCTCTGTGCCTCGGGCCTCCGGGCTCTACTGTCACCGGAAGGTCGCCTTTTTGTCCCTCCTCCTCCACCGGAAACCACTCTCCTCTCATCCTCCTTGCGAGTAGGCAGGCAAGACTTTTATTCTTTAATTAGTTTAATGGATTTTCCACCCACTGCGGAGGCTGGTTCCCCTTACTTTGTCTCATTTGTAGGTCCTGTAATCTCCTCTTCCCTCCTCCTCGTCCTTCCAGCTCTATAAGGTATTTTTTTCTTTTTGCGTCGTTTCCGACTGTAGCACCCATGGGTCCGTTCGTGCCACTGGGGGGGGGGGCGATGCGCCGGGGGTCCCGTTGGCATTGGGACCCGCACAGGCTGGAAGGGACTCGGAGGATGAGTTGGAAGGCCCAGAGCAAGATTGGTCAGCCGTACCTTTGCCCAGTTCACCTGTAGAGAGTTTAGCCTGGGATCTCGAGTGGGAGCATTCTCCCGGGGAAGGAGCGGACCAGGTGGAGATGGGAGGCAGCGAAGCAGATAGCGGAGATAGTTATGAATTCCCAAACGGTCGAGGTTCCCAAGAGCTGGCCGGGCAGCAGATGGAGGCTAGCGGCTGGGAAACTCCGGGGAGGCTGCTTCTCAGGAAGATAGCGATTCTGGACTGCCAGAACGGGGCCGTTCTCATAACAGGCGCAGGGACATAGAGGAGGGCAGGAGGAGCTGGCATCTGTCCCTAGACCGTCGCCGTTCGGAAAGTAGAGACTGGAGACTCTAGATCGTCGGGGTTCCAGGCCGAGGGATTAAGAACGGCCCCGTGGGAACTGATCGTCAGTTCTCCGGCCACGTCTGATCTGAAGGGCGTTGAAGCGGAGTGAATCTTGGAGCCTAGTTTGGCTCGCCTTGAACCAAGACCTTGCCTTGTATGCGATTCGCATTGGTGCGGATCCCTTGCTACGTTCCGGAGTGAATCCGGGAGCCTTGCCAAGCTTTTTACCACGCTTGCCTTTGAATCTACCTTTTGGAACTTTGCTTACTTTACTGAACTGCAGCTTCGTGCTGATTGCTTTATTTTATGAACTTTATTAAGTGAATTGCTTTTTTGGATTTGTTTTTATTCAATAAACATAGTTAGCTTTTGCTACGTCTCCGTGTGTGTGTTAAAGGGGCAGTTCTAAGTCGGCGATTGTGACAGTTGGCCGGAGAACTCCTCGAACCCCTTTTCGCACCACGGGACGTACCAGGAACCGCCGGCAGCGCACCCAGGCTCCCATCGTCCCCACTGTCGCCATGGCAAACCTGACGGATCAGCAGGTGGTGGCGTTGCAGCAGGAGGTGGCGGAGTTGCGGACCCGAGCGGGGCGGCACCCGTCGGTGAATGCCCCGGCACGTTTCAATGGACACCCGGCGGCGGTGGAAGTTTTTATTGCCCAGCCCAGGAGCTACCCGGAGCTGCGGCCCAACGAGTTTGCCACCCCCAGAGCCCAGGTGGGGTTCGTGTTCAACTGCATGGAGGGGATGGCAGCGACTTGGGCAACTTCCCTCATCAATGCAGCGTCTCCTCATGTGGGCACTTTGGACACTTTTCTGGCGGCGATCCGGGCGACCTGGGGACCTCCAGTCAACGAGGATCTGGCGGAACGGTATTTGGCACGGCTGACCATGAAGGACATGTCTTTGGCTCAGTACATTTCCCGTTTCCGAGTTTTGGCCAGCCAGACCAAGTGGGAAGTGGCGGCCTTACGCTATACGTATCTAGCGGGACTCTCGTTCGAGCTTCAGCAACAGATGCTACAGTTGCCCCGGCCGGCCGACCTGGAGGAGGCCATCGCTCTGAGTCTGCGGGCGGAGGCGGCCACGCAACACAAGAGAAGGTGGGGGGGCGGCCCGACAGAGAAACCGCCGAACAAGCGAGAGGCCGGGACCGGCCAGTTTGTGCCCCGCCAGATCCCTGCTCCCACCCCTTTTGTGGATGATTCTGAACCGATGCAACTGGGCACGGTGCGGCCTAAAGTGGATGCCGCCCGAAAAGGCCCGGCGCCAAAGACTCAACCTTTGTTGGTACTGTGGGGGCTCGGGTCATTTTTCTCGTGACTGCCCCCAGAAACCGCGTGGGAAGACCCCTCGGGCCTCTGCAGCGGTGGCCAGCGCCCCGGAGCCTGAGGAAGCCCTTCAGGCGGCGGGGGAAGGGTTCGGCCGAGTGTAAGAGGGTTCGCTCACTCGGCCGCCGTCGCTCACCTTCCTCCGGAACCCAAGACTGGACAACTGTTCCTTGTTATGGTTACCCTCTGGTCTCCCGAGAAGGGGCCGATGATGGTCCATGCCATGATCGACTCGGGGGCTACCAACAACTTCATTGACACTGACTATGCCCAGTCTGCTGGATTGCAATTTCTAGATCTTCAAGAGCCCAAGGGCGTTCAGACTATTGATGGGAGGCCCTTGAAAGCTGGGGCTGTGACCCAGTATACCGCTCCCACCAGGATGTGGACTAGTTCTCACAAGGAGGAGATTTCCTTTCTCTTGACCAAGCTGTCGGACTTTCCTATTGTGTTGGGGGGTCGTGTGGCTGACGCTGCATGATCCCCAGATCTCCTGGGCCAAGAGACAGCTTGTTTTTGCTTCTGACCATTGCCAGAGCCAGTGCATGATGGCCCGGGCGTGTGCGGCGCAGGAGGTGACTACGGTGGCGGCGCTGCCCAGGAAATACGCTGGCTTTTGGGGCGTTTTCAGCGAGAAGGAGGCGGAACGGCTGCCTCCGCACCGGCCTTATGACTGTGCCATCGATTTGGAACCCGGGCCCCGATCCCGAGGAGGCTCTACCCCTCTCGGACCCGGGCAGCAGGCCCTTCGATTTCCTGGGCGAAAACCTGCGGAAGGGTTCATCCGCCCCTCGCAGTCCCCGCGGGGCGCCCATCCTGTTTGTCAAAAAGAAATCAGGGGAATTGCGGTTGTGTAATGACTATCGGGCTCAACAAGATCACGATTCGCAACCGTTACCCCTTGCCCCTGATCCCCGAGTTGCTGGAACGGATGCGGGCGCCAAGGTATTCACGAAACTGGACCTCCGGGGTGCCTATAATCTTGTCCGGATTCGTCAGGGAGATGAGTGGAAGACTGCGTTCCAGACCAAGTGGGGCAGTTTCGAATACCTGGTGATGGGATTCGGTTTGTGCAACGCCCAGCCTGTTTCCAACATTTCATGAATGACATTTTCCGAGACCTGCTGGATCGATATCTGGCCCTCTATCTTGATGATCTGCTGATTTTTCTCCGGATCAGGCCACCCATGACCGCCACGTCAGGGAAGTGCTCCAGAGACTGCGGGCCCACGGGCTCTATGCTAAGCTGGAGAAGTGTGCATTTGATCTGCGTGAGGTGGACTTTCTGGGCTACCGTATTTCCTCCACGGGCATAGCCATGGATGACACCAAGATCCAGGCTGTGGTTGACTGGGCGGCTCCGGCCAGCAAAGGCCATTCAACTCTTCCTGGGCTTTTCCAACTAATACAGAAAGTTCATTCCTGACTTTGCCAAGTGGGCTGATCCGATCACCCAGTGCCTGCGGGGGAAGGTGCCGTTCCGGTGGGCGCCGGAGGCGGACGCGGGGTTCCGGAGGGTGAGGCAGCTGTTCGCCGCTCAGCCGCTTTTGCAGCACCCCAACCCCGCACTCCCTTCATCGTGCAGGCTGATGCTTCTGATGTGGCTGTGGGAGCGATCCTGCTCCAACCACAGGGACGGACTTGTTGCCCTGCGCTACTATTCCCGGCAGCTCACGGCGCCGGAGAAGAACTATACCATTTGGGAGAAGGAGCTCCTAGCCATCAAGGTGGCGTTTGAAGTCTGGAGACACCTCCTGGAAGGCGCCAAATTCCCGGGGGAAGTTCACACTGACCACCGGAATTTGGAGCACATGCAGTCTCAGCGCAAATTGAACCAGAGGCAACAGAGATGGTCCCTGTTCTTTGAGCGCTTCAATTTCCGCATTCACTATGTGACCCCCAAGCAGACCAAGCAAGCTGATGCCCTGTCCCGGAAGCCGGAGTATGTCCGCGGGGGGGAAGGCCTACCCGAGCAGCCTCTGCTCAAGGCGGAGAACTTTACAGCCGCTCGAACGGCTCCCGCGCCGGCTAAGCGGCCGTGGATAAGCGGCCGTTGAGTGTGCGGGTTCAGGCCCGCCAACGGGACGACCCTTGGGTGCAAGAGCAGCTGACCAAGGGGTGCAGGCTCCGTTTCAGGTGAGAAACGGGTGCTCTATCACCGTGACTCTGTTTATGTTTCTCCGGGCCCTGAGCGGGGGGACATTCTAAAGCTTTGCCACGACACCAAGGCAGCGGGACATTTTGGGCTCTTTAAGACTCTGCAGCTGGTCCTACGGGACTTTTGGTGGCTCAAAGTACGCAGGGATGTGGAGGACTTTGTGGGATCCTGCCCTGTGTGCCAGCGGGCCAAGAACCCGGGGGGCGCGCCGGCCGGTTGCTCCAGCCGCTTCCGACCCCCTCCGCTCCCGGGCCGATGATGTCGGCCGCTTTCGTCACTGATTTGCCCAAGTCAAGGGGTTCACCACGATCCTGGTCGTGGTGGACTGTCTCACCAAGATGGGACACTTCATCCCCTGTGTGGGGGTGCCTACGGCCAAGGAGACGGCCGATATGTTTGTGCAACATGTGTTTCGGTTGCATGGCCTGCCCGAGAGTTTGGTGACGGACTGTGGTTCCCAGTTCACTTCCCAGTTCTGGAAGGGTGTCCAGAAGCAGCTGGGGATTGAGGCGCGGATGTCTACGGCCCATCACCCTCAGACCGATGGCCAGACCGAACGGGTGAATGCCACCTTGGAGCAGTATCTGCGGTGCTATGTTAACTACCAGCAAAGCAACTGGGCGTCTTTGTTGTCAATGGCGGAGTTTGCTTACAACAATGCGACGCAGGAATCCATCAAGGAGACTCCTTTCTTTGCCAACTATGGATACCATCCCGGTTCTACCCCCGTGACTCCGTCGGGAGGTGCCGATGGCGGAGGATTGGCTGCGGGAGCTCGCTGCACTTCAAGATTTGCTACGTACTCAATTGGACCAGGCCAAGGCCGACTACAAGCGGATGGCTGATCGGCGGCGCCAGGAGGGTCCTGACATCCTAGTGGGGGATCGAGTCTGGTTGTCTACCAAGAACTTGCCCACTCACCGCCCGAGCCGCAAATTGGATGCGAGATTTATGGGCCCCTACAAGGTGTTGGAGAAGGTGGGCCCTGTTTCCTTCAAACTACAACTCCCTGCGGACATGAAACTCCACCCGGTGTTCCATCGCTCCTTGCTCCGCCCGGCGAAGGGGGGGTGCGGCCTGACGTGACGCAGCCGCCTCCCCCCCGTGATGCGGGAGGGGCGGAGAGGAGGTCGAGTGCAGGACATCTTGGATGCCCGCCTCCGTTACCGGAAGTTGGAGTACTTCATTGACTGGAAAGGTTTTGGCCCGGAAGAACGTGCTTGGGTCAAGGCTCGAGATGTACACGCGCCGGAGCTGGTGGCTCGTTTCCACCGCAAGTATCCTGACAAGCCCAAGCCCGGGGCGGCCCAGGGGGCCCTGAGGGGGGATAGTGTAGCACCCATGGGTCCGTTCGTGCCACTGGGGGCGATGCGCCGGGGTCCCGTTGGCATTGGGACCCGCACAGGCTGGAAGGGACTCGGAGGATGAGTTGGAAGGCCCAGAGCAAGATTGGTCAGCCGTACCTTTGCCCAGTTCACCTGTAGAGAGTTTAGCCTGGGCTCTCGAGTGGGAGCATTCTCCCGGGGAAGGAGCGGACCAGGTGGAGATGGGAGGCAGCGAAGCAGATAGCGGAGATAGTTATGAATTCCCAAACGGTCGAGGTTCCCAAGAGCTGGCCGGGCAGCAGATGGAGGCTAGCGGCTGGGAAACTCCGGGGGAGGCTGCTTCTCAGGAAGATAGCGATTCTGGACTGCCAGAACGGGGCCGTTCTCATAACAGGCGCAGGGACATAGAGGAGGGCAGGAGGAGCTGGCATCTGTCCCTAGACCGTCGCCGTTCGGAAAGTAGAGACTGGAGACGCCGGGCCCTAGATCGTCGGGGTTCCAGGCCGAGGATTAAGAACGGCCCGTGGGAACTGATCGTCAGTTCTCCGGCCACGTCTGATCTGAAGGGCGTTGAAGCGGAGTGAATCTTGGAGCCTAGTTTGGCTCGCCTTGAACCAAGACCTTGCCTTGTATGCGATTCGCATTGGTGCGGATCCCTTGCTACGTTCCGGAGTGAATCCGGGAGCCTTGCCAAGCTTTTTACCACGCTTGCCTTTGAATCTACCTTTTGGAACTTTGCTTACTTTACTGAACTGCAGCTTCGTGCTGATTGCTTTATTTTATGAACTTTATTAAGTGAATTGCTTTTTGGATTTGTTTTTATTCAATAAACATAGTTAGCCTTTGCTACGTCTCCGTGTGTGTGTTAAAGGGGCAGTTCTAAGTCGGCGATTGTGACACCGACGTTCTTGTGACTGTGCCACCGGTCCGGGCTCTTCCTTTATTTTTTTATTTATTTTCTTTAGTAAGGTAGCCCTTTTCCAGCCCTTCTATGTTCTTGTTAGAAAATCTGGGCGGAGGGGTGCTGTGGCGTCTCTCCTTGCAGATGCGTGCGCCGCGGCCGTCTGCCAGCCCTGGGTCACCGGTTTGGTGCAGTTGGGGGATTTCCCCAGCTTCGTTGGCGCTGGTGGAGACCCCTCTCCCTACTCACCCACCGGGACTTGGGCCCCCTTCCTTTCTCCAAAGGGGGTCGGGTTTGCTGTTGTCGCTCCCCGGCTTTTTGCAGAAAGCCCAGGCTCTGTTTGGGAGCTAGCCTGTTAGGCTTCCACCCTCCTCCGTTCCTAGACCGGAAGTCCAATTTCGCTCATTTTTGAGGGAGACACTTCGCTTTATTATGAAGAAAGACCCCACAACAACTTCATGGAGAAGCTTTGTTTTGTCCTCAAAAGTAAGGAAAATGAATGGCATGGAGTTTGTGGCTTTTCCCACTGGAGGAAGAGATGACAGGCAACTCAGAGGCAAAAAGAAAGGAGGAGGGGTGCAGCCACATTTCTCCCTCAAAAGCGAATGGTGCAGAGTTGGCAGTTTTGCTGCCAGATAAGATGACAGAAGCAAAGAGGAGGAAGAGCGGCAGAGGCAAAGACTGAGGTCCTTCTTTACCACCTCCCTCTAAAATAGCCAATCTAATGTTAAATTTCAACATAACCTGGTGCCCAGGATCCCAACCTCCCTGAGTAAAAGGTCTGAAGTCCCTTATAATTTCATCTTTGCTCCCCAATTCTCCAACCTTAGTCCAACAGCCTTAACAGGCCATTGTTCCCAACTGAGACCAGCCTTTTCAGCCACTGACTGAATCTATCAGAGGACCCCTTTGCCACGAAGTGAGTTTGGTAGCTTTGATGCATCAAGTAAGAAAATGCATAATCTAGGGAAAGTCATTGGAAGAGGGAATTGCAGGCTCTGATTGATCCTCTGTCTCCCTCTTTAAGGCTTAGGCCCAGAGCCCCTGAGGGCTCCACCAGAGCCTTGAGTCACATGTTACACCGGCTTATCTTATGGCCTAAGAGATACTTGAGTCTCCAAGAACACCAGACTGTTTTCTAGGGGAATGCACATGAGAAAAGTGGCATCAGATGCTTGAGGTGCTCTACTATATGTTACTATAAGTATGGTAGCACCACTGTTTGCAAGTGACTGGATTTTCAGTCTGCTGGGTACACGTTTTTCAAGGTACATTTTTTTTACTCAAAAGCATACATTGGATTTTGAACATGGCGATTCATTTTTGTCTGCTCATTTAGCATTTGTTTCTCCTGTTGTGGCTACACTGGTTACCAACTTCAGTTTAATTTAAATCAGAGAATCAGTGAAATTGTGACAGGCTCTGATCCAGTTCATTCTAATTCCCTGAAGCTTCTAGGTCCCACAAAAAGTTGTAAGAAATCGTGGCTCTCTGGCATCATATACTGTTTGGCCTTCGAAACATCTTTCACATTAGAGTATTGTTAATATTTTTAACATCTAATGTACTTTACATATAAAAGATACCATAATGATACCTTGACATAGTTGGGAATACAATGCTTATTTTATAATATACTAGTTTGGGGACCCGGTGGTGCCCGCGTGATTTGAGAAAGGCATTGTGTGCCAAGGTTGGTCCTTATCAGATGTTTACGTGGCTTGTAGTGGTCTCAGGAAGTTAGTGAAGGTACTGCAAGTCCCATCGGCCATGGTCCAACCAGGATGTAGCGTGGGTCATGGGGTCTGTATGTGCCAAGTTTGGTCTTGATCAGTGATTGGATGAGGATCGCAGTGGTCTCAGGAAGAGAGTGAAGGTACTTAAAGTCCCATCATCCATGGTCCATCCATCCTTCAAACTGCACCAGGATGTAGAGTGGGTCATGAGTGCTCTGTGTGCCAAGTTTGGTCTTGATCAGTCATTGGATGAGGGTTGCAGCAATATCGGGAAGTGACTGGAGGTACTTCAAGTCCTATCATCTGTGGTCTGCCCTCCAAACTGCAGTAGGATGTAGAGTGGGTCATGGGAGCTCTGTGTGGCAAGTTTGGTCTGTATTGGTCTTCGTTGGCGGCCACAGAGGTTTGTGGGAACCGAAGGGTGTGAGAGCCTGCAAGATGACCCTTTTTAGGCAGGCCTTTAATCTAAATGGCTCCTGATAAGGCTGTCCAAGTCCTGGAGTTCTATGTAGATCGTTCTTGTTTTTATGCTCTGTTTTATATTGTTGTTATTAAATTGAAATGTTGCTGTTTTACTAATTGACTAGCTGACCCGGCCACTCGTTGCTGTGGGATTTTTTAAAACTTGGGGACTGTGTGTGTAGTCATGTATATGTGTATATGTGTATGCGTGTATATGTGTGTACTTATTTATATGTGTGTTTGTATATGTATGTGCGTGTATATGTGTTGATGTGTGTAAGTACAGGTGTGTTTATGTATGTGTGTATGTGTATATTTGTATATTTCTGTGCATGTATATATGTGTGTGTGTATTTGTTTCTGTGTTCTTTTCTTCTCCCCTCTTTCCTTCCTTTCCCCTCCCCTCCTTCCTGCTAGCCTTCCTTTTTCCTTCCTTCTCCCCTCCTTCCTTCTATCTTTCCCTTCCTTTCTTCTCCCCTCCTTCCTTCCATCCATTTTTCCTTCTATCCTTCCTTTCCTTTCTTCTCCCCTCCTCCCTTCCTTCCTTCCCTCCCTTCTTTCTTTCCTTTCCCTCCTTCCTGCCATTCCTCCCCTTTCTGTATCAGTCCTTGCTCCCCTTGTCTCAGTCCCTCCATTCCTTTCCCTACCTTTTTTCCCCTTCTTTCGTTCCTTTGGGGGGGGGGGGGTTAAGGAGGAGGCCGGGAGGAGGTGGGAGGGGCGCTGTCCCCGTTTGCTGCAGCGGAGTCCCCCAGAGGCCCCGGCTTCGGCGAAGACAGCGGGCCTTCCTCCTCCTTTTAGCTCTTAATCAGCCAGCGCCGCTGTGGCTTTTTCTCTTTCCTGTGTCCCAGTCTATATAAATATATGTTTTGTGTATGTATGTATATATGTATATGGATTTGTGTCTATGTGTACATATGTGTGTGTGTATGTGTGTGTACTTACATATATGTGTACTTCCTTTCTTCCCTCTCCCCCTCATCCCTCCGCTTTTCTCTTCTCTCTGTCCTCCTGCCTCATCTCCCTCCCTCCCTACCACCAACATTCTGACATTCTAAACTGCCAGAAGGGTGTGGTGTGAGGGATCATGGGAGTTGTAGTCCAGTGGGATTTTTGTATTTTTGGTCGTGTTGTTTATTTTTTTTATTTTGTGGGGGTGGTGGTAAACATACCAAGTGGGGTTTTGTATGTATGTGGGCTGATTTGGTGTGTCTGCCTTGTGTGGTTTTGCTGTCTATAGGCTACTTAGGATGACAGCTCTCTTTTTATATATATAGATTTTACGTAAACTGCCCCGAGCCTGCTGGAAGGAGCGTATATAAAAATGAACAATAAATAAATAAAGTGCTACAAATCTCATAATCCGTTGTCTGTCCTCCCCCAAACCTCAGCAGGACAGAAAGGGGGTCATACTTCAAGTCTCATCATCCGTTATCCACCCTCTGAACTGCACCAGGATGTAAAGTGGGTCATGGGGGCTTTGTGTGCCAAGTGTGGTCATGATCATGCACTGGATGAGGGTCGCAACGGACTTGGGAAGTGAATGGAGGTACTTGAAATCCCATCATCCATGGTCGGCCCTCCTCTAAACTGCAGTAGGATGGAGTGTGGGTCACGGGGGCACTGTGTGCTAAGTGTAGTCTTTATCGGTGTTTGTTCAGGGCCGCAGTGGTCTGTAGGGAATGAAGGGTTTGAAAGTACTACAAATCCCATAATCCGTGATGGTACTTCAAGTCCCAGCATCCATGGTCCTCCCTACTCCAAACTGCAGTAGAATGTAGCATGGGTCATAGGGGCTCTGTGTGCCAAGGTTGGTTACTGTTAATTCAGGCCATACACAATGTCCCATTAACTGGTGCCTTAGAATGTTGGAGTTCTGAGGCTGGCCAATCAGAGTCCTTTATGCAAAGAATCCCACAGTGGCATCCAATCAGAAAGCTGCCACATACATACAAACATACATACAAACAAACATACATTCTCTTTTATTATATATAGATAGATATAGATAGATATAGATATAGATGATGCATGTTTTAAAAATTGTCCATGTTTAGGACAGAGACAGAATAGTCCATTAGCCTTCACCTAAGTTGTTCCTTATTAGGTTTATTTCCAGATGAGTTACAAACCACATTACAGAAATCTAATATTCACTGCTATTGCTAAGATGGAAATTACCCATCAGTTGAAATTTGTCAGAACTTATGTCAAACAAATTGTCGTCCTTTTTATTATTCAGTGTGAGAGGACACCTAAGCATCAGTTTCCTTTTATATACCTTGCACTTACTTTGAGCCCCCTGAATCCAGCTTCGATTTTTGTTCAACCATGATATTGTTTTTATGATGTTGCTCTGTGATTGTGATATGTTTTTATTTGATTGCTGTTGTTGATTTTATTTTAATGTGTTTGTTTTAATCTGTAATCTTCAGGTTGTCCCTTTGTAAATCGCTCCAAGTCCCCTCGGGGAGATGGAGACGGGATATAAAAAGAAAATTGTTGTTGTTATTATCATCATCCCTTCCCAGCAGTATGTTCAGAACTGTTTACATCAAAATATTTAGAGGATGTTAAATATTTATAATAATCAGCTATAATTAATCTGTGATAACTCAGTAGGTAAAATATAAATCACATAGTACATTATATATTATGCCTTTAAAAATATTTTAACTTGTGTTTTTAAAAAATGGAGTTTAAGTCTTTTTAAACTTTTGCATGAATGTTTTTTTAGTTGCACTTTGTTTTAAATTATGGCAACTTGCCCTGAATACTGTAATGGAAGAAAGGCAGGATGTGAATAATATAATATAATAAACAAATAACTGATTTGACGGATAAAAGTAAAATAGTAAGGTGGAAATAGTTACAGCTCAGTCACCTGAGGTCTTGACTTCAATATAAGTGTTTTTGTGAGATTTAGGGCCCTTCCACACAGCCATATAACCCAGATTACCAAAGCAGAAAATCTCATAATATCTGCTTTGAACTGGGTTATCTGAGTCCACACTGCCATATAATCCAGTTCAGTGTGGATTTTATACAGCTGTGTGGAAGGGGCCTCAGTTATCAATGGCTTAAACAAAAGTTGTGTCTGTTGATCAGTAAAACATTTTAGAAGCCTATCTAACAAAACACTGATAAATCGTCTATTGTCCCCCATGTTGTGTAACATCCACATGAAGCCGTTGGGTGAGATCATCTGGAGTTTTGGAGTTCGATGCCATCTGTACACAGATGGCGTCCAACCCTATTACTCCTTTCTACCAGATGCTAAGGAGGCCGTCCAGGTCGTGAACCGGTGCCTGGCCACTGTGACAGTCTGGATGAGGGCAAACAAATTGAAGTTGAATGCTGACAAGGAAGAGGTCCTCTTGGTCAGTCGTAAGGCCAAATAGGGCATAGGGTGACAGCCTGTGCTGGATTGGGTTACACTCCTCTTGAAGGCTTGGGTTCGTAGCTTGGGAGTCCTCCTGGACTCATTGCTGAGCCTGGAATCTCAGGTTTTGGTGGTGGCTGCGTCAGCTGCGCCCATACCCTGGGAAGTCCGATTTGGCCACAATGGTCCACACTCTTGTTACATCCAGGATAGACTACTGCAACACACTCCATGTGGTGTTGCCTTTGAAAACTCTTCAGAAGCTTCAAATTGTCCAACGAGAGGCAACCAGGTTAATAACAGGGACGGCATACAGGGAGCACACAACTCCCATGTTATATCATCTCCACTGGCTGCCTGTTTGCTACCAGGCACAATTCAAAGTGCTGGGTTTGGCTTATAACCTCTGAACAGCCCCGGCCCAGTTTACCTGTCTGAGCGCATCTCCCTTTACGAACCACCACAAAGACGATCTTCTGGGGGGGGGGCCTGCTTTTGATTCCGCCACTGTCACAGGCACGTTCGGCGGGAACAAGAGACAGTGATTGCCCCCCCCCGGGCTATCAAACTCCCTTCCTGGCAATATTAGGTCAGACCCCTCCCTCCTACCCTTCAGAAGGATGGTGAAGACCTGGCAGTGGGACCAAGCCTTTGGAGCAGTGCAATGTGGCAATAATAGAATGGTGTCCGGAGATTGTTTTTAAGCAACTGATTTTAAAGTGGATATAAGTGATTTTAATGTTTGTGTATATTTATGGTTTTATGTCCCAGCATCTAATGTTTGCCGTATATATGTTGTGCTCTGCCCTGAATCCCCTGCAGGGTGAGAAGGGTAGAATATAAATGTTTCAAATAATTAAATAATAAATAAATGTATATAGTGTATGATCAGTGCTCTCAGAGGAAGACATGAGCTCAACATATAGTTCTGTTCCTACTAAAGTCAGTAGCAGACCATTCACTCATCTAAATGCAGTAGAATTATAGTCAAAGCTACTTAGAATAAATTTGTCTTATTGATGTGAAAGGGGCAAAACTATAATTTGACTGGATTGAGTTCACTGTAACTATCTACTGTATATGATATGGAATCTTGAAGTTTGGTAATTCTCTGTGATTAACTATGATACAAATTATAAATATTTCTGTTTTCCTTTTACAGTTAAAGAGATTTTATTACAGTTGATTTTGAAATTTTTTGCAAGTATTGCATTTGGATTTTTGAGTTCAAAATTAGTTAGTTTTTGGCTGGCACATGTTTTCAATGATGGAATTATAGAAGTAGTTTTAAGCTTCTCCATGGCATATATAATTTTCTTCTTGGGTAAGTTGACCTCAGTATTTATTTTCTAAATGCAATTTTTAGCAGACACACCAAATTGTTAATATAGCTATATAACTGTGATTTATTTCTCTCTTATTCTAATTCATAAGCTGAATGGTTTGGAATGTCTGGCGTTATTGCTCTTTGTATGTTGGGCCTTCTTCTGGATTCTGTAAGTTTTAGTCCAGGAATGGATGTGTTTCTTTATAAGTAAGTATATATTTTTTGAATTTTTAAACCTTTATGATGGCTAGTTTTGTCCTTTTTACATGTCATTTTGAGAAAATTGAACTTATATGAATGAACTTTAATATATATTCTGTATATAGAATTGTATTTGTAAATTGTAAATAAGATTCTGATAAAAGCAGATGGTATTGATGAAAGGACATTTTGGAGCTTCCCAATGCACATTAGCGTTGTGAAGCTCTGAAATGTAATAAATATGAATCGGGGAAAGGTTGACATTGTAACCCAAGCAGTGGAATGTATACATTTTGCAATACTTGGCATGAAAGAATTAAAGTGGTTTGTGACATTTTCATTAGGTAAGTATTTTATTCTGGAAATGATCTTCTGAGAAGAAGGGGCAACATTAATAGTGTAATCTATATTGTAAAGCAGTTGTGTTATAATGCAAACATAACTATTATCAAATAACATCCATAATAGTTTATGGAAAACCTATCATTACCACCGGCACCTGAACTGACAACCTCCTATCTAGCTGTGTTGCCTCTGCTTTTGTATGAGTCAGTTCGTTCTGACCCGCCATGACTGATGTATATTTGATTGTTTTATAGTGTTTTTATGATGTTTTAATCTTTTATGTGCTTTTATATGTTGGAAACCGCCCTGAGCCTCGGGAAGGGCGGTTAAGTAAGTCGAAATAATAAATAAATAAATAAATGTGTGCTCCAAATGCAGAGCAAAATAAGAAGATGGGATTCATAAAGACACTGGTCACACACCAAGCAAAGACATAGCTAAATGCAATTCAAAAGTAGAAAAAAGTAGAACAAAATATGTGGTGAATTTGAAATTAAGGAGAGTAATATACTTAATTTTGTGGTACTAACTATTTGTTTATTACGACATTCCTCAACTGACTGTGGAATTGACTGTGGGTATCACCTGCTGGCATTAGAGAAAGCCAAGTGCACTATATAACTGAAAACAGTAGATGGAGCAGTTTCATTCCCTAAGCAAAAACAACACTAAGTGATCTGTGGTAAAGACCATATACTGTCAATATATACCAGCAAAAATACAGTTCCTGCCTACTTACACACTAATGACTCAAGAATCAGGAAAGGTTGAATTTCATATATATATATTGTAACTTTCAAATAAGTATATCATCTAATCATTCAGCAATGTATAAATCATATGGCTCGTCTAAAGGCGCATAGAAACAGAGTATCCGCACAATAAACAATAAAATCCGCATTACTCACAGTACCCGTCAGCTGGATAATATAACACAAAGTCAAGTATATATCACAATGATATTTGTGTCCCGGTAGTGGAATTAGTCATCGAAATAAATTATAATCCTGGGCCCGATGGCCAAAACGTTGTGTTGAAAATCTAGCAAAGGGTAAATCCAGGGGTACGCGGCGTCGCGGTTCCAATAATCAATGTTGAATAACACTGTAGTATAGAGATCAATGGGATGTCCACCTACGGGTATATCCGTGTACAGCAACCGACCCGTTTCAAATTTCTCTTCGTCAGGGTGGCCCCATATGGGTTGACATGCAAGCGATTATATTTCTGTAATATAAGCATACTTAATAGTATCCTGAAATAATAGAAGGCAAGTAACATAGGGTAGGAGATAGAACATACACTTACCAATTGTAATAAATGAAAATGCTTAATAGCAACGCTGATATCACAGCAGAAAATAATCCACCTCAATGGTGTAGGACCGCAAATTCGGTAAAAGTTCCCACGGGGAAGCTGCTTAAGTACTTAATTCGGCACAAGTTAATTACAGTACACATCAGGGCTAGACCTACAGGTTACCTTAAAGCAAAATATCAGTCAAACTTAGAGTCTCGTTTAAACCTATTGGCTGTTCACATTTGGTGCGGATTATCCAGGATCTTTCGCATTTCAACAACGCAGTGTGGATATCTGCGTGCGGCGGTATAGAAACATGCTGCAAACCTACACACTTAAATTCTGGACGCGAATTGTGGACAGTTTTAAAATGCCTGTATAGAAAAGTATCCTCATTGCTAGCTAAAATCCGACTTTTATGTTCACCCATTCGTTTCCTCAGTTCACGTTTCATCATTCCCACATAAAAGCGGGGGCACGAACAAAATAATAAGTAAACGGATTTTTCCGTGGCACACGTAAAAAATTGATCAAGTTTAATGGTATATGAAGCAGCTGGTATTCCAATTACTTTTAACGGTGATACATAATCACACATAGAACAATGGCCGCATTGAAAGGATCCCGCTTTAAAACTACTACTGGTAGCTATCCATTTGGTATGATCCGTTTTAATAAGCCAATCTTTGATATTTTCTGTGCGTTTGACGCAGGCATAGGGAACTTCTCAAGTCCATTAATATCTGATATCAGCGGCCAATGTCGCTTCACAATACGTATAATTTCTTGGCTTTTAGGAGTGTATTGCATGGGCCATATAAGTCTGTCAATGGGTTTCCTTTGTTTAGTGATTAGTAATTCACTTCTATTGGTGGCATCCGCTTTAATTTTAGCTTTCTGCAGTATGTCAGTTGGGTAGCACTTTTTTCTGAAATTCTCTAGCACCCGGGTTGCTTCCTGTTGATAATGTACATCTTGGGTAGAATTTCTTTTAGCTCTAATAAGCATTGAGTATGGCAAATTATTTCTGAGTGCTGGAGGAAGAAAACTTTTATAATGTAACATAGCATTTTTTGATGTAGGTTTTGTGTAGGGTTTCACCGCCAATTGGTTTTCTGTTTTGTATATCGTTACATCTAGGAAATTAACTTGTTGGGTGTCATATACAGTTGTAAATGTTATCTCTGGATGCCAGGAGGCTAGCCAGAGGTCGCAGTCTGTCAGGTTGGAACGAGGGCGAATTAAAAACAGCACGTCATCGATGAAACGCCACCAATGCATAATGTGGCTGGAAAATGTAGTTTCGGGGTTATTGATGGTTAGTAATTTTTCTTCCAAAGATTTTACAAAAATATTGGCTATACTAGGAGCTGCCGGTGACCCCATGGCCACGCCCACTTTCTGAATATAATAACAATCTTCAAATTTGAAATAATTATATTCCGTTATGCAATCAAAAATCTCTAAAAGAAACCCCGTTGGTGGGTGAATAGGCTTAATTCTCTGGTTTAGTAAGTCTTCAATAGCCACTCTGGCTTCATCAAGAGGCACGTTCGTGTACAATGACGAGATATCGGATGTGGCAATTACTGTGCCATCTGTTGTTAGCCGCAATGATGGGTCTCCCTTTAAAAGGATATCCTTTTTTATGAGTTTTGGGGTTATGATAAAAAAAAACAGGCACTTTCGGATGCTTATTCATTAGATACTGGGCCATCTTAGAATCTATGTATCCCATTACTTCTCCGTAGTACACTACATCAGTGATAATTTTGAGAATTTTTTTAGTTGGATCAGAATCTAATCTTACATAATATTTGGTGTCTTGCAACTGTCTGTGCGCTTCTGCTTGATATGTGTTAAGATTTTGCAGGACTACTCCACTTTTATCTTCTTTTTTGAAAATAACATTGCTCTCTTTGCCTAACTGTTTCACCATTTTAATGTCTTGGTATTGCATGTTTCTATGGGTATTCTTCAAGTCTATCTTATTTACTTCTCTGCTTACTACTCGTTCAAACGCTCTTACATTAAGGGAGGGTGTATTGGGAGTGAATTTACTTTTAACATAAAACTGATTAGAAGGTGCAGGTGTCAGAGCTGATTCTTTGAAGAAATCTTTTAAACGGACATTGCGAAACAATGTTGCAAGATCCTTTCTGATGTCTATCTGGTTGCATTGCGGGGTTACCACGTAAGATAAGCCTTTGTTGATTACTGCCTGGGTTCTTTGAGTCAGCTCTTTATTGGAGACATTAATTATCAAGTTGTCTTTTTGGTGGAGGCTTCACTTTGAAAATCCGTCTGTTTATAAAATCCAGTCTGTGGCCTATTCTTTCTCAATGTCCTTTGTGGTTGTGGGGCTGGTCCTGCTGTATCTGAATCTCTAGCTGAGTCTTCTCCTGAAGAAGGAGATGTACTTGCACCACCTGGAAATCTCACTCTGGAATTTTTATTATAATACGGTTTCTTGCTCCATGTGTGGACCCGGTTCTTTTTATAATCTTCTATATCTCTCTTATATTTTTTAATTTTTCGATTTCTAATTTCAGTGAACAATTTGTCACATTCTTCTGTTATATGTTCACTCTCTTTGGGTTGAATGTGCCCAGATAATTCTTGTTTAATAGTATCAATTTCTTCAATCAGTTCATCTACTTCCTTATTAGTTCTTTGTAATAAATGTATCATCACATCTTTTGAACAGCTAGCTGTCATTTCATACCAGATTTTTACTAAACTCCTCATCCTCTTTGTAAGTGCCTGGTGCCAAATCAATGCGCAAACCTCTCGGTACAATATCCTCCCGGATGTAATCTGCGAATGCAGCTGCATTAAGTTTAACTCTAGTAAGTCTAAGTTCCTTAATTTTCAAATCATCAATTTTTTGTGTTAAGTCACTAGTGACTATTGCTGCCGAAGTAGCACCTTGAGCAGGGTCTTTTAAAGACCAATCTCTTCATATAGAGTCCTTCTCAGTTTGTGCAAATCTTGGGTTGTTAGGGTTCTCCATTTTCCCTCAAACCAGAATAATCTGGGTAAACAATATATACCAGCAAAAATACAGTTCCTGCCTACTTACACACTAATGACTCAAGAATCAGGAAAGGTTGAATTTCATATATATACAATATATATATATTGTAACTTTCAAATAAGTATATCATCTAATCATTCAGCAATGTATAAATCATATGGTTCGTCTCAAAATTATCACTGATGTAGTGTACTACGGAGAAGTAATGGGATACATAGATTCTAAGATGGCCCAGTATCTAGTGAATAAGCATCCGAAAGTGCCTGTTTTTTTTTTTATCATAACCCCAAAACTCATAAAAAAGGATATCCTTTTAAAGGGAGACCCATCATTGCGGCTAACAACAGATGGCACAGTAATTGCCACATCCGATATCTCGTCATTGTACACGAACGTGCCTCTTGATGAAGCCAGAGTGGCTATTGAAGACTTACTAAACCAGAGAATTAAGCCTATTCACCCACCAACGGGGTTTCTTTTAGAGATTTTTGATTGCATAACGGAATATAATTATTTCAAATTTGAAGATTGTTATTATATTCAGAAAGTGGGCGTGGCCATGGGGTCACCGGCAGCTCCTAGTATAGCCAATATTTTTGTAAAATCTTTGGAAGAAAAATTACTAACCATCAATAACCCCGAAACTACATTTTCCAGCCACATTATGCATTGGTGGCGTTTCATCGATGACGTGCTGTTTTTAATTCGCCCTCGTTCCAACCTGACAGACTGCGACCTCTGGCTAGCCTCCTGGCATCCAGAGATAACATTTACAACTGTATATGACACCCAACAAGTTAATTTCTAGATGTAACGATATACAAAACAGAAAACCAATTGGCGGTGAAACCCTACACAAAACCTACATCAAAAAATGCTATGTTACATTATAAAAGTTTTCTTCCTCCAGCACTCAGAAATAATTTGCCATACTCAATGCTTATTAGAGCTAAAAGAAATTCTACCCAAGATGTACATTATCAACAGGAAGCAACCCGGGTGCTAGAGAATTTCAGAAAAAAGTGCTACCCAACTGACATACTGCAGAAAGCTAAAATTAAAGCGGATGCCACCAATAGAAGTGAATTACTAATCACTAAACAAAGGAAACCCATTGACAGACTTATATGGCCCATGCAATACACTCCTAAAAGCCAAGAAATTATACGTATTGTGAAGCGACATTGGCCGCTGATATCAGATATTAATGGACTTGAGAAGTTCCCTATGCCTGCGTTCAAACGCACAGAAAATATCAAAGATTGGCTTATTAAAACGGATCATACCAAATGGATAGCTACCAGTAGTAGTTTTAAAGCGGGATCCTTTCAATGCGGCCATTGTTCTATGTGTGATTATGTATCACCGTTAAAAGTAATTGGAATACCAGCTGCTTCATATACCATTAAACTTGATCAATTTTTTATGTGTGCCACGGAAAAATCCGTTTACTTATTATTTTGTTCGTGCCCCCGCTTTTATGTGGGAATGATGAAACTTGAACTGAGGAAACGAATGGGTGAACATAAAAGTCGGATTTTAGCTAGCAATGAGGATACTTTTCTATACAGGCATTTTAAAACTGTCCACAATCCGCGTCCAGAATTTAAGTGTGTAGGTTTGCAGCATGTTTCTATACCGCCGCACGCAGATATCCACACTGCGTTGTTGAAATGCGAAAGATCCTGGATAATCCGCACCAAATGTGAACAGCCAATAGGTTTAAACGAGACTCTAAGTTTGACTGATATTTTGCTTTAAGGTAACCTGTAGGTCTAGCCCTGATGTGTACTGTAATTAACTTGTGCCGAATTAAGTACTTAAGCAGCTTCCCCGTGGGAACTTTTACCGAATTTGCGGTCCTACACCATTGAGGTGGATTATTTTCTGCTGTGATATCAGCGTTGCTATTAAGCATTTTCATTTATTACAATTGGTAAGTGTATGTTCTATCTCCTACCCTATGTTACTTGCCTTCTATTATTTCAGGATACTATTAAGTATGCTTATATTACAGAAATATAATCGCTTGCATGTCAACCCATATGGGGCCACCCTGACGAAGAGAAATTTGAAACGGGTCGGTTGCTGTACACGGATATACCCGTAGGTGGACATCCCATTGATCTCTATACTACAGTATTATTCAACATTGATTATTGGAACCGCGACGCCCGCGTACCCTGGATTTACCCTTTGCTAGATTTTCAACACAACGTTTTGGCCATCGGGCCCAGGATTATAATTTATTTCGATGACTAATTCCACTACCGGGACACAAATATCATTGTGATATATACTTGACTTTGTGTTATATTATCCAGCTGACGGGTACTGTGAGTAATGCGGATTTTATTGTTTATTGTGCGGATACTCTGTTTCTATGCGCCTTTAGACGAACCATATGATTTATACATTGCTGAATGATTAGATGATATACTTATTTGAAAGTTACAATATATATATATGAAATTCAACCTTTCCTGATTCTTGAGTCATTAGCATATACTGTCAATATCAACAATTAAGGAGTGCCAAGATAATATGTTAAAAAAGCATCCCCAAAGAATGGAAAGACTGTAAAGAGCTTTCTTTACCACATAGGCCGAGGTAACCATTAACTAGGTGAACTCGGGGATCTTATTGAGGAAGAACAACAACAAAGTCTATGTCTGTGGACAGAAGGGGAAATCAAAACTTCAGTAGATATCTGATGAAATACTTCTAATTATTAAGGACAAATATGAAGAAAAATGAAAGATGACAGAAGTAGCATCCCAAATGCAACTATGCCTCCTATGTTGTAGAAAGAACTATTCTATTAATTGATGTAAAGAAATGGAAAAGGACAACAAAAAGGAGTTGTGAAAAAACTTCCCCAAGATCAGAGAAGTCATAGTTCTGAATGTTCAACAGATTGACACATTTTACAGTCAGTACAAAATTGAAGCAATACACTGAAAAGAGGCAACCAGTGACAGACAGTAGAGTCTTTTGTGTGATGAACCTACCCTTTTAGGAAGTGAAGGGGAAATTGTTCTGAAAGCATTTGGAAAAGGGGGTTTACCATGGACAACTAGAATATTACTATAGTTGGCCCTCTGTATCCAAAGATTCTGCATCAAGGCTTGAAAATAGATTTTTTTAAAAATCACAATAGCAAAGCTTGATTTTCTCACGCTTTATAATGGACAATAATGGACCATCTCCTTTATCAAGCAAAGCCACAGCTAAGATATTGGTGTGCCACATTTAGTTTTTTCTGTATCGTTGTTACTCTACACTGTCTCCAAAACCCTCTGTGGTGTCAACATCTCTGGTATCATTGTATTTAGTGCAGGCCCATTGACTTAATTTGTCTGCCTCACCATAAAGAGGTTCCTCCAGGAGTTTGTGTTGTCCAACTCAAGTCAAGGTCTTTGAAACCATATATGAAAAACCCCTGTCACCTGGCAATGTGGGTTTGGAAGGTAACACTGGGGTGAGGAAGATGAGCCTTTGGAGACAGTCCCATTTTGTGCTGTGTGTGGACACCTGTCTTGTCGTTAGCCCGGAACACCAAATACTCATTGTTGGCCTCATGAGATTCTCAATTCTACATCTCCAGGCGTAGTGACTATTATAGCATTGGTCCTGAGGCTGTAACCATCAGGATCACTATCCATATTACCACTATGAGGACTGTCATCTCAGCTGGAAGTAGGAGACATCACTATTCTCATAATCATCAATCCCCGCCACCCACGTTACCTACTTTGAAGTCTCGACCAGTATCCACAGTAACTTTCCAACACTGCAAAGTCTTTTAAATTAATACCAATCACTTCTCTGGTTCAAGCTTCACCTGTATATGAATGTCCCTCATGTCTGTCTCACCTACCTCACTCTGATGATGACTTTTCATCGTCCTCAGAAAGTTTTGTACTGAATTAGCCAAAGCATTCCTTTTCCAATTACACATTGGATGGTGGAGTATGTATTTACAGTAACTAACTATTTTCTCAGCAGGGAGAAGTAACTAAAGCCTAATTGCATTTTGTTCAATTGAGAAATAAAATCGACTAATTTCTCGGAGGACAGAGGTGACAGAAGTCTAGCTGCATTTCTGTCTATCAAAAAATGAGTCTTCTCAGTTAACAGAAGCAACCGAAGCCCAGCAGTACTGACAAAGAAAATGAACCCATTTCCCAGCAGATGGAATCTACCAAAGTCTGTGTTTCTATCAGCTGAGACAAGAAATGTCCTTGTATTCCATGCAAGGATACCAGAAGTGTATAATGTGCAAAAGGAAAGTGGTTGACAAATTAATAGCAAATTGTTTTCGTGAGAGGTTGGAAAGAGAAGACAAAGTGGACTCTGACATATTGGTATAATAACTAAGAACATGCGGGATCCTTTATCAGTTGCGAGAGATACATGGTTATGCACAACCAGGATTCCCATTAGATTTGCCATGCAGGGTGGGACTACTTTTGAGAGTTTAGTGTGGACAGCCTATTCACCTGCTGCCCTCACCTGGACCTGTGATTTGGATCTTTATACTGAAGCCACTTAACATATGCTTGTGCAAAATACAGGCCCACAAAATACATCTTTATATATATCACATGCTGTATGAAAGACATTATTTTCCTTTCTTCCTAGTTCAGTTTGTGTGAAATTAAAAGGTTTTTGTAGACAGAACATTGATAGAATCAAAATGTTTAAATCAGAAACTGTTTTGGGAGTTATAGGTTGGTGGTAAGGAGAGAAAGTTTTTGTACACTTTATGCTGTTTTATGTGATTACTTTCTTTCATACTGTGTTTTAACAAACTTTTTCTGCAACAGGTTCTGGGCAATGCTGACATTTTTGTCTCATATTATGATCTACCTTATAATAGGAATTGTGATGGCTCAAAAAACATTTCCATATATCAATACACGTGCTTTTTTTTCTATTATAACAATATACCTTTCATTGAATCTTGTACGGTAAGAATTTTATTTTCCTATTTTTGTCTTTATTAAAATTATTTCCCGAGTATTGACACAGCTTACTTAGTTAAGCCTTGTTAATTGGATCAGTAATTTCAATGCCATCTGAAAATGGGTTCTGGAGAAGCTGTATGTCCTCTTCATGGAGATGAAAATCTTTAAATCTCATTTTAAATTCCCTTTGCAACATTTCCTACACATTTTTGTTTGAGAAAACCAGTTGATTTTTAAGCCAACACAGCTTTTGAGTAGTGGGGAGATGGCAGAAATTTTCCTCCTTCGCTTGTTTAATGAGGAAGCCCAATTTTATTTCAGATGCTTTCACATGTGAATACATATTACAGATGAGATTTTCCTTTCCTTGAAGCTTCACATTGAGTAGCTCTATTACATCTGTCAGAAAGGCAAGGTGCCATTTCCATTCTGCATCTTTGAGTTCTGGTACTTCCTTGTTTTTTGAAAGCAGAATAACAGAAACCCGTGGATGTAAGTCATAAAAACGTGACAAAATTCTCCCTTGACTCAGCTAATGGACTTCTGTATGGTACAGAATATCTTCATTGACAACATTCATCTCAGACAGAAATTCCTGAAACCGTCTGTGGTTTAGTGCATGAGCCCTAGTGAAGTTAACACAAGATACTACAACTTTTATGACAGAGTCCACTTCAGTTATTTACAACACAGCACTTGGTGGATGAGGTAGTGTGTGGCTGTTGAACACGAATGGCTGTGTTAGTTCATACAGCCAACTCCTTTCATAGACCCCCACCATGTTGGAGCACCATTAGTTGTTACACTGGCTAATTTAGCCCATTCCAGCTCCAAATCATTCAGTTTGGTGAACCTTTTTCATAGATATCCTCTCCTTATATTGTTCCTTTAATGCTTTTCAGCAAGCTCATCTTCGAAATAATAATTTGTCCCATGAATGAACATTAGAAGTGGTGCAGAATCTGAAACATTGTTTTTGTCAAGTGCCAATGGAAAATAGTATCGTTTTTTGGGGGGGAGTTTTGCAAATGCTGATGCAAATTGTCCCCCATTTCTTCAATCCTTGGTGCAGTTGTAGGTCCTGAAAAGCTCACTGTACTAGATAAAGCAGCCTTTTATGGACACATCTCTTTGGCAGCAGAAAGAAGGCATTAACAAATTATCCCTCTCTGAATGATCTGCCAGTGTGCATTATTAGCTTGGCTACTTGAAAGCTTTCTCACAGAGATGAAATATGTAGTTACTTCTGCTTCACAAAAAAAATTTTGCCGAGTTTTCAATCCATTTTTAGCTTTAATATTTTGTCTTTTCTCACTTATCTGACTAAGCAATCATATTTGTCTTTATGTCGAGTTTCGTAGTGTCAGTGCAAATTGTATTCCTTGAACACAGCCACTAAATCCTTCCATAATAGGCAAACAGCTTTCTCCTTGCACTGTGTAAAAAAGTAATTTTAGGTCCACTGTTCTTTGAATATCCTGCATTCTGAGTCAGTTTTTCTTTTCCTTGACGTAATTGTAATGAAAAATGGATATTACTTCTTTAAGATGGGTAAATGTAGTTATCATGTCTGCTGCCGGTCTGTATTTCTGGGTCCTGGGTAGCAGGTGGTATTGAATCCACACTTGGTTGGGGTTGTGGGGCTCTGAACTTGGAGGGCTGTATCTGAATACCCCAGGTCTGGGTCCTCCAGCCTCTTGTGGAAGTTGACATAGAATCTCCTTGGTGGACTTAAAGATTCCTAAAGAGAATATATTAATCAAACCTGTGAATAATCAAATACACTAACGTTAAACCTACAAATATGCAGGGCTGACTACACAGTCTTTCATTTATATTTTATTTATATTTACAAAACGGTGCAAAAACTCGTCCATATTGCGATTGAACAACGTCAAACACTCCTGTGAAATTGTCACACGATTGTGTTTGTGGTCAATTGTGAGCAAACGCGGCACCCATCTTGCGGAAAACTTTCTCATACCCAAGTGATCATTTAAAATTAAAACCACTGAGCCATGTGAGATGCCTATGGCTTCCACAATCTCTCGCACTTTCAATCTCCCATTGGCCAACACCATATCGTGAATGTTTTCAATTGTTTTGGGTGTAGAGACCTCAACTGGGCATCCAGAACGTTCGGCATCTTCCGTGCTTGTACGGCCACAACAAAATTCAGTAAACCACTTTTTTACCATTGAAATTGATGGTGCAGAGTTCCCATTGTATTTATCAACCTTAGCCTTGTTATGAGTGATGGTTTTTTTCTGCAAAAAATAATGCTTAATGAGCACACGAAATTCACTTTTTTCCATTTTCTCCTCAAATCACGCGGTAGTCTGCTATCAATGGCTGTCAAACACAAACTAAATAATGCAGCTTGTTCAAATTTTGACAGGAGTCAACTGACAAATTCCTGTTAACAGGAGCAGTGTTGCCCTTTCAGTTAAGAGGCGGGAAATTCAAAAAAAGTCACAGACTTATTGACCCGCCCTCGTAGCAACTGAAAAACGTACTGCCTTATAAACAATGGTTTAATTGAAACACTATAAAGTAAAAAATAACAACAACGAAAGAAGGTCAGGGTGATCTTGGACAACCTTGGAGTGTACTATGATTTGCAAAGCGTTTCCAGGGGAGTAGCTAGCTGGCCAGATAATCTTCTTGGAAGTAATAATACAGTAGAGTATTTCTTATCCAACCTTCACTCATCCAACATTCTGTATTATCCAACGCAGTATATTGGGATGTTTTGGTGCTAAATTCGTAAATACAGTAATTACTACATAATGTTACCATGCATTGAACTGCTTTTTCTGTCAATTTGTTGTAAAATCATAATGTAATTTGACATTTAATAGGCTTTTCTCTAATCCTTCCTTATTATCCAATATTTTCGCTTATCCAATGTGTGCTGGCCCGTTTATGTTGGATAAGCAAGACTCTACTGTAGTATGTTTTCTCCTTAAAATTGAAGTCAATAGACATTAGCTTTTCATAGCAAGCTATCTGTTGAAATGCTTTCTCTGGTATTCCTGGCTGTTTTAGCCATGCTACTGCAAGCAATGGAAAAGGATATTCTGTGTAATTAATTTGCTTTATATTAAGTATATTTATAATTTGAATTTGTTCTTTGTCAAATATTTTATCAACTTTTTATTTTGAACACATTATACAGTATTTTCAATGTGTGTTTCTTAACTCATTTTCTTTTATTTACTCAGAGCATTAGTAATTTTGACATTGAGCCCTTTTTTGAGTCGTCTTGGCTATGGATTTAATTGGCGTTGGGGTGCTGTTGTTGTTTGGAGTGGAATGAGGGGTACGTTCACTTTGAACATGGCTCTGGCAATTAGCCAGGGACAAATTGAAACAGCATCTGATCTTCAGGTTAAGACAATGGTAAAGACAAATTATTGTTTTGAAAATAATTGTCATAATTTCCAATCAATCTGCTGTAAGTGTTTTGGGAATATATATGGATATGTGTGTGCGTTTGTGTGTACTGCTTGAGCTGTATTTTCAAATGAGTGTTTTTAACAGGTGTGTATTTATGTATCTCTAATTTTCTGTAAGAATTTTTGAATTAAAGTTATGCCCAGACTTAAATCTAATGGTTCAACCCAACTAAAGCTGACATATTTAATCAGTGGTAAATCCTTTAATTCAGTGGGTTTCCTTCAGTTGAGTCTTAACAACTGGATTTTGGTGATAATTTAGACTTCACAGTCTTATTTCTTAAAATTTACATTTTCTTATCTTAATGATATCTACTGAAAGTTAAGAGTGTGTTTAATTGCATAAATGTTTTAGATACCCTGCATAGGCCTGAACTGTACTTGGAAGTAAGAATTGCACTGTAGGTTATGTTTCATAAGCAGATAGCCTTATGAACATTGCATTCAGTCCCTTAGCCATGCTTACTGCTGCATTACTCCACTTAAGGCAAATATATTTTGAGACATTCACAGTAGAACTCCCCACAATTCTGACAACTTCTTTTGTAAACATATTTAATTAATCTAAAACTGCTTCTTAGCTACCAGTTAATCACCAGAGCATTCATGAAATGTTAGAACATGGGTAAACTTCGGCCTAGAAAGTATTTTAGACTTCAACATCCAAAATTCCTAATAGTCTATCGAGTCTTAGGAATTGTGGCAGTTGAAGTCCAAAACACCTGCAGGGGCAAAGTTTGCCCATGTCTGTGTTAGAAACACCTAAATTCTTTGATTAAAAGAAACACTTTTAATAGATATTTATAATGGAAAGAAGTTAGAATCTTACTCTACGCTCTGAAGGTTCTGCAGTTATTTCATGAGGAACTGGCCAACAATGTTTCATCTCTTGACTTACCAAGTTGCTTAGCATTTATTCAAAGGTGCTTTTTGACCTTTAAAAATAGAGTGGCTTTCCCTTCCTTATGCAGGGAGAGCTGGTATAAATGCTTCCTTGTCAACTCTTCCTCCTGGCCAAGAAATAACTACAACAGTGCCCCTTACCTTGATAACTGCTTTGTGGTTGTGGTTTTGGAGCTAGTGAAAAGTACTTTGTGAGTCATCCAAAGCAAGATGTAGAGACCTGTCTAAGACCGAGTTATACATGCTCATATAACTAACAATGTTTCATTCATAGTTTAAAAACATTTTGTACAGATTTTGAATACCTGGGAGGAAGAGTTCAGTGTCGCCTGGTGAATCTAACAGCTAAGCACAGCTTTTCTTTGTGGTGTTTCTGATTTATTCACGTGAGGTTGCTTATTGGGTGGTTTTGAAATCTTCTGAAGCTAAGTTACAGTTGGGTTGCTGTGAGTTTTCCAGGCTGTATGGCCATGTTTCAGAAGCATTCTCTCCTGATGTTTTGCCCACATCTAGGGCAGGCATCCCCAGAGGTTGTGAGGTTTGTTGGAAACAAGCCAAGTGGGGTTTATATATCTGTTGAATGTCCAGGGTGGGAGAAAGACCACTTGTCTGTTTGAGGCAAGTGTGAATGCTGCAGTTGATCACCTACAGTTACAGTTACCTAAGCTACAGTTGTAGGTGCAAGTTCCACAGTGCTTCCCTTCATAATTTCTCACATCCATATCAAAATAGGCAGCCTGCTAACTTGAAACCTAGTCTTCTTAACCAAACAAACACAGTGGCTTGAACCTAAGTTTAACATCTGACCCACATTTCTCTTGCTGCTGTTTTGCCGAGGGTGAAAACCTATCTGCTGTTGTTGTTCATCTGCATCATCATCATTGTTAAATTTATTGTGCTAGTCACAGAGCATAACAAATACATTTTAAAAATATACAAAGAATACAAGTTACAAAAACAAACGACACAAAATGATTTTTCTGATAGTGACTAAAATTTTTACACAACATAGTTTAAAGAATATAAAAATGCAGTGACGTTTCTAAAGTATCAGCAAGAAAATAAAATCAATACTTTCATTCTCCATAGTAATTTGTGGCAATTTTATCTTAGTTTCTCTAATTTTCTCTAGTTTCTCTAATTTTTGTAGTCAAAACTAAAACAGATACTTTGTATGTTACGAGGCTATTGGTATTTCTCAAAATAAATTGAAGTAATTCTACAAAACATTCATTATATAATGGGCAAATTAACATGTAGTGGGCATTGTCTTCGACCTGATACTTTTAGTCTTGTCCTAAGCACGAGAGGGGACTTTCTCTGTAGTTCTAGCTTCTGCTTATTTGTGCTGCCCCCAACTATATAAAATATATTCAAATTGTAACTACATTACGTAATTTTGAATATGTTTTGTTGGATTTTAACTGTGAATGTTTTAGTGCCATTTGTGTTTAATTCTGTTTTAAGGTTTGAATATTTGCATATTTTAAATTGTATACTAATGTTTTTATGTCAAGCCGCTATGAGTTCCCTTTGGGGAGATAAAGCAGGGTATTAATAAATATAATAATAATAATAATTACTGCTTTTAACAACAGTGATTACAGTTGCTAATTGAATACATTTTTTGTTTCAGATATTACTACATTGTGGAACAGCATCTTTGTTAACCTTAATAATTAATTCTACCACTGTGAAAAAGCTTGTCATGACATTAGGTAATGCAGTTATTAGATCTTTATCTTTGCTTTAAAAATGAATGTTTATTGATAGATTGTGCTTTACCTAAATGGGCTTTGCACTTGTGCAGAGACCGCTACTGAAAAATACTAGAGTTGATCCAGCATTGTGGGAAGAGTAGATAAGAGGAGATGAAGTTAGATTCCATACTACTACAGTAACAGTAGCCTGAGGGAGCATCTCCAAATGTACTGATGAACCTGGTACTGGAGGATCAGCGGGAGGTTGGTATTGACAATGGGTGTGTCGAATCTGAAGGAGCAGAAGACATTGTGGATAGAGTATCCTTTTTTGTGGAGAAAGTATTCTTCAAAATCATGGTGTATGCAGAGTAAAGAGCTTTATTCAAATCCATCTGGTTAGCCACTTTAAGGACTCCACTTTAAGGCCAATGATGCGAAGTCTTTAATAAAGTTCCTATGAAAGTTCGCAAAGCCTAGGAAGGACTGCAGCTGCTTCCGTGTTCTGGGCGCCTCCCACCCCAACACATCCTCCATCTTGGCTGTGTCCATGGCAATCCCTTGGGCGGATATCCTATTTCGAAAGCTTTGCATACAGTTTCTTCTCTCTGTCTCTCTAACACCTGTCACACTAATTTCACATGCTGTTCTTTGTCCTTTGATATTATAAGAATATTGTCTAGGTAGACAAAAATACCTTTGTAAAGGAGGGGGGTGCAATATCTCATTTATTAATTGCATGAAGAACCTGTCTCTGCTGGATAAACAGAATGGCATTATTTTGTAATTGTACTGACCGAATGCGCATGAAAAAGCCGTTTCCATCTGTCTTCTTATTAGACCCTGATCTGATGATAAGCTTCAATTAAGCCCAGTTTTGTGAAGATTCTACCTTCTGCCATTTGTGCTAGCACAGGGCTACCTCTCTCTCGCCGGCAGCAGAGGCTGCACGGCTGCTTCTGGACGAGAGAGAAGCAGGGCGGAGTGCGAAAAGGGGCCTCAGAAGGCCCCGCCTCACACTCCCTTGTTCCCGCAATGCCCCGCGGAAGGAGCGCCGTGCAGCGGCAAGAGCGCCGTGCAGCGGCAGAAGCGTGCGCAGAAGGTAGATCTTGGTTGTTTTAAAAGTAGCTCACATGCTGAAAAAGTGTGGGCACCCCTGTGCTAGCACATCCTTCACTAGAGGTAAGGGATATTTATTTACTGTACTAATGGTGTTGAGCCCTCTATAGTCGTGCACAGCCTGAGGGAGCCATCCTTTTTCCTCCGGAACAGGACCGGGGCTGCCAATGGTGAATCAGAATGTTCTATGAAACCTCGCTTAAGGTTCAGGGCAATTAATTCTCTCAGTCTATTTTTCTTTTGGAGACATTGGGTAGATTTTTGGCTTGGGTAGGGCTGCTCCTTTTATCAATTCAATACTACACTCCATGTTGTGCTTTGGGGGGAAGCGGTTTGCCTCTTCTTGGTTGAACACATCAGCAAAATATTTGTATTCCAGAGTGAGTTCCTCTGCTACTTCGGCAGCCCTAGCCAATTCTTCCCTATTTGGTGTGAGCATCTCCTCCACTTCCCTGCCCTCGGTTTTACTTTCCCCATCTATAAAACCCATCTTTTTGGCTTTCCAGTCTGTCTTGGGATTGGCGTCACTTAGCTGTGGCATGCCTAGTATTAAATTGTATTTTGCTATTTGGAATATCACAAATGTCACTTCTCCTTTCCAGGCGCCCACTTGGCACTGTATCCCTTTCGTGTAAAACCTGGCCAAGGACCCCAATGCTGTAGATCTGTCCATTTGGGAGAATGCTACCTGGGACTCTAGGGCCACTTGTGTACATCCCAACCCTGCAGCTAACTCGGGTGTGATTATATTTCTGGAGCATCCACAATCTACAAACGCTTTACATGTTGCCCTCATACCCCGACCCTCGAGCCCTACTGGGAACACCATCATTCCCCCATCACAACTCACCACCTCCCCTCCAGCCCCCCTTGGAGCTGTGTCTTCTTTGGCGCGTTTTCCGACTGCAGTCACAGGCTTGGATCTTTGCGCCTCTCCGCCTTTCTGCTGCCAGCACTCCGCCACTTGGTGCCTCAAACGCCCACAGACCAAGCATCCACATTTCCTCTCTCCTCCACTCGGGGTAGCTCTTTTTCCTGTCGGCGTAGGATCGCTCCTCCGGATCTCTCCTCTCGATCTGCTCTGCTGCGGTTGACTTCCACGATGTCACTGCACTTGTTGATGGATCGTCTCCACTCTTCCGGCCAGCTGGATCCACCCCGGTAGCGTTTCCGGATTATCACGGTGAAACGACCATTCAAGAATGTCCTTCCGGAGTCCTTCCTTAAACATCTCAAGCAGGGTTGCCTTTGACTATTCTGGAACTTTTCCCGCAAGTCCCTGGAATTCCTCAGCATAAGTCGATACAGTTCTCTAACCCTGCGTGATGGTTTTCAACCTTTCCTTCGCCCTGACTTTCTCCAGGGGATTTCGAAACCGGGCTTCCAAAGCAGCTAGGAAGCCCCTTACCGTTCTTATTTATTTTATTGTTCTTAGACACAGGTCATTCCTCCCATGACATTGGACAAAGCAGTCCGCCACCCTGAGTCGGATAGTGGCTTCTATGGCTTGGACTTTACTTGCTTCACTGCGGAAGGTATGGCCATAGTCCTCCATGTAGTTTCTTACAGTAGTAGTAAAAAATGCCAATGGTGCTGCTTCCCCAATGAATTCAACTCTGAAGTCTTCTCTCCGTGGTGGAGGCTGCATTGGTGAGAATCCCCACGGGCCCATGGGTAGCAGACTTCCCGGGGCCCATGCCTGGGGTTGGCCTTTCACTGCCCCGTGCCTCTCCCTGTTTGCGTGGTGAACTGCTGGCAAATCACACATTCCTGGGAGAAGTGTTGCTCTCCCAGGCATGTTAAACACTTTTCATGTGCGTCAGTGTCTGGTATTTTATTTACACACGACGCACACTTCTTAAAGCCTGTAGTAGCCGTTAGAATAATGCTTCCTCGCTGCCCTCAAGCGGCGGAAAATGAGAACTGGCAGTTGGCCCCTCAGGAGGGCTATTTATACCAGCGGGATGGTGCGCGGGGGCCAACTGACAAATTTGTCTCGAGATTTCCGAGCTGCCTGCGCGAGCGCAGGGGATAAACCAATTGGTGCTATTCACGCTGGCCACTCAAGAAACTACGGTTACAGGTAAGCAACCCAGATATCTCGGTGGTGGCGGCCGCTCTTCCTCCTCCTCTCCTTCACTCCCTTCTCCTTCCCTTTCTCCAATGGGGCGAGCCTTTCTCCAACATTCACCGACAGCTTCGAGCGAGCCCCCATCTCTGAGGTTCTCTTGCTGTGGGGTTCCGGCAAGTTGGCAAATCCCTGGCCGCTTGCCGTATGGATGCTCCACAGGGAGCCCGCAAGGTGTCCCATCTCCTCTGACCTTGCATCTATTGGTGCAATGCACTGCAACACCTGCAACATGACTGCCAATGTTGTTTCCATCGTGGCAGTCACGTGGGGAAGGGAATTCCAACTCCTATTCCTCCTCACTCTCGTCTTCCGTAAGTGCACTCGCCTTTCGGTCACTGTGTTTGGCTTGTTGTATGCTGTAGAAGTGGCCTAATCTGTCGATTGTCGGGCCACCAGCCAGGTCTCATCCAGAATGAGCTCCGGAGTTTCCCCTTCTGCTCCAAGTACTTCCTCCGGTAAATGCTCCATTCCTCACCGCAGCCACAGGATGGAAAGCTTCACTTTTGGCTTAAACTGCCAGCTAGCTACAACTGCTTCCAAATAACCACACAGGAGACATCCTGAGAATTACTGAAAACTTTACTGTAGAACACTAACACCAACAAAGCCAAAAGTGATAGCCCACCACCTAAAGCCGGTTTATAAATACTCCCACAACATTTGAATCCCTCTTTCCCGCTTTTTTATTTTCGCGCGCAGACATTCCCGCCAGAGCTGAGATCCATTGGTTTCCACATTCCAAGCCCTTATCTATGTTGTGTCTTTGTCAGTTACCCGGTTTTGAGCGTCAAAATCCGGGCACCAAATATTGGTTCCTGACAAATACTGTTTTCTTTTAAAGATATACTAGTTTAAAACAGAAAAGAGAGATGCAAGTGTGGTTTTAGTTTCATTTTGTAGAGTGGTCAAAATATTATGTATGAGACAGTTTGCCATACATACACTTCCTTAGTTTTCCCCAGAAATGTGGGGTGAAAGTGTGCTTTACAGCCATCATCTTAAGACTGGGTGAAGAAGTTGGTATTGTTATTGTATATATCCTAAAATTATGTGTATGCGTATGCAATAAAGTCCTAAACATTTCCAGGCCTTCTATTCTATTTCTCATATTAACAATTTTAACTATTTTTTCCTGCTTCTAAAGGCCTTTGTAATATTACCCTTCCAAAGCGTATGGCAATGCATAATGCAGTTCAGCGTATCCGACAAATGGAGGCCAATGCCTTTTCAATGTTGAAGCTTGACAGATTTTTGGCTGATGCAAATTGGGCGATGGCTGAAGATTCAATGACAATTGACTACCCTTATAAAGTAAGTATTATTATTCTACTATTAAAATATTGTAATTTAGAAAACCAATAAAAGTTATATATTACTTAATTCTTGCAAAATGAGCAAATGTCCTAACTTTGGGGACATACAGTACATAATTAATATTTGATTTTATGGAGGCAACTTAACGTAGTACTGAATTTAAGATCTGTACCTTTCTGTAGGCTCTCTATAGCCACTCCTAAATGAAGACACAGAATGCCATCTGGATATCACTAGGAATTTTTACTATAGGATACGAACATACAAGAAGCCAGGAGTGCCGTTATAAGATGGGGCACTCCCTTATATATCTTCCCCCACATTCGAAGAATCAACAACTCGCACAAACCCCAAAGCCCGCAAAAATCTCCCGCCGGATTTACTGGCTCCCTTACTCAGGCAGGCAGTGCCAGGTGCACTATCTCTTGATGATGTCAGCGGCCTTGAGTTTGGCTGCTGGAATTCAAGCATCAAATCTCAGACTCTGACACCTTTCCAGAGCTGAATTTGATTTATTAAGAACTAGCTGACCCGTGCACGGGTTTCTGTGCCATAGTCTGTGGCTAAGCACAATCAAAGGACTCTTGACAGATTGTGTGTATATGCATGTGTGTGTGTTTTGGGCAATAATGGACTGTGGGCCAATGGGGGTTTCCAGGCTGGAAGGAGAGGCAGCGGGAGAGGGGGAGGGTCCCTGCCAGAGAAATGAGTGTTGCATATTGGGGAGTTGTGTGGTGGTATGGAATATATGTGTTTTATGTGTGTATGTATGTATATATATATATATTTGTTTTCCCATCGTGGTCAGCTGTGAATCGCATATGTGGTATTTCCTGCGCCTGCGCAGACAGTTCGGAATCTTTTAGAAAGTTAATATCACTTTAAATGGAAGCCCCGCCCAAATCCCCTCGAGCATATATAGCCAGGGGGAGGGGCTGCCACCTCAGATCCTTTCATCCGCCGCTGCTGCAACAGCTAGGAATCTTATCTCATATCTCTTTGACTAGCGCATAAGAACTACAAATATTTTTATTATTAATTTCCAATAATCTTCATATTTGTGGTATTTTGTAACCAGTAATTATTAATTATAAATTATATAAATTATTAAATTTTGGTATTCTTCATATTGGTGGTGTTTTGTAACCACCAATTATTAAATGTAAATTTTATTAATTATGCATCTTGGTGGAGATTAGCCACCACTATTTATTAATTATTAAAAATTGATATTCTTCATATTGGTCGTGTTCTGTTACCACCAATTATTAATTGAAAATTATATTAATTATTAAATTTTTGGTATTCTTCATATTGGTAATGTTTTGTAACTACCAATTATTAAATGTAAATTATATTAATTATTCATCTTGGTGGAGATTAGCCACCACCATTTATTAATTATTACTGGATGCTTTTGTACATTAGTAACCTTGATTAACGGACTTCTTGTCACTTAGTCAGGATACCTTTAAGAGCAAGGTATGAGGACTCAAGCTGGTTTTAAAAAAAAACCCTCTACGACTTTTATACTTACCGTTGGCCTCCAAGATGGCGGCTCTGTTGATGATGGATATGACTAAGGACAAGACCGCCAAAATGGCCGTCAACGTCCTCAGAGGCTGAGACCTCCAGAGCGGGAAACGTCCCACTTTACTCTTTGGCCGTTTATCCTCTCCGGATAGAGCTGAGCTTCCCCTGCTTGTATGCGCATGAGTTCCTCTACATTGCGGCAGGAAGGGCAGATAATGCCAATGGATGGAGCTCAGGGAGCTCAATGCAAGCTGCCAAAATGAATAAAGTATGGCAGAAATATCGGCCAGCCTAATCCTCGATGTCTAAGCCCAGCAAAAGGACAAAAGGGCTGAGCAAGAGGAGTGGAAGTTCCCTCCATATCGACAGACATGGCCTCGATGATTACAGAGGCCCGAGATGGAATCACCTGCTTGGGGAGCAGGAAGTGAACCTTCCGCCGGCCTCTAGGCCCTCTCCACATCGCACTACGATGTCTGGGCGGATCTGACACCTGGCACATGCACCGCGAGGCGCAGTAACAGTGCTAGTTTGGTGTCGCCCCATAAAGGGCAGGGAGCGCCTTCCATACGGGCGCCTCCCCATAAGGCCAATGCCGATGCAGGCAATGACGGCCCTGCACTTGAAGCGCTTTCTCGGCCTTGGGCCCCATGCAGAGACGTTTCCGAGAAGAGAAGAACGCCCGCACCCGAGTGCACGCGTATTGCTTACTCTTCTCCATGGGTGATGCGCATGGGCCGTCTCCGCCGATACCGCTTGGCGCCGATAGGAAACTTCTCATCCTCCTCCAGTTTCCATTTGAGTGACATGCTGGAAAACAAACTTGAGAAAGGTAGTAGGCCTCTGCGCTTCCTTCCAATAGATGGCGCTCTCGACCTCGAGAGCACGCACGCAGGTGCTCCCGCTCCACCTCTGCGCTTCCTTCTACTTGATGGCGCTCTCGACCTCGAGAGCACGCACGCATGCACTCCCGCTCCGCCTCTGCGCTTTCTTCCAATAGATGGCGCTCTTGACCTCGAGAGCGTGCATGCACGCGCTCCCCCTTTCGACGTTGACGAAGTGGAGAGAGGACCCGCCGTACTCCCTACCTCCCTTACGTCATCGACGGAGGGGAGAAGGGGCCCGGTGTCCGTCGGACTTTGCGCGTGCGCAAGAACATAGCCCGTATGGAGGAGGGAACCAAACCGAAGGTTTAGCCCTGCTGCAATATCAATGGTGCCAGAGTCGATGGACTGCTAGGAGGTCTGGGGTCTGACCACCTGTCATGATGCAATCTCCTGAAGGGCAGCATCGGGTGCCCGAGAGATCGCCTTAGCATTTGTCAGCCTGTAAATGCTCTGAAAATGGAACAGGAGGCTCGGATGCAGCCAATGATACAAAGAAAGCCCCGATATCTGAAAGAAGCCCGATACCGGGCAGAGAAGAAAGGGAGGAGTTAACCGGCACAGCTGATTCCAGCATGCCGGCAGCGCTGACGTTGGAAGGGCAGGAAGCCCAGTCAGCTGCTAAGGAGGCGGAGCAAGAGGAAGCTCAAACGCCAGGTCCTCCTCCATTGGGCCCGTTTAGAATGAAAACACACTCTCCGGTATCGGAGAGGCATCCAAGGGCAAGGGAGCGCCTCTCCTCGCAAGAGGCAAACCCACTGAAGCAGTTTTCCTCTTATGAGAAGGTAACAGCGACCAATGCAGTGTTACCACCCATGTGACTTTAAGGTGTCTAAGAACAACAACGGCTCTCAAAATAAAGTGGAGACGTGCACCAACGTTTAAATGACGAAAAGGGAAGTTTAATTGGCCTTACATGTTTAATAGCAGCCATGAATTGAGATGCTGGAAGATTGGCAGGACTCCAACTCCAATTATGAGGGCATGTTTTAATTTACCTAAAGAACGTTCCTCGTACCCTTTCCGAGACCACAACAGGTGTCTCACCATCCCTTTTACTTATGGGACTGCTGAGCATGTCGGTGCGCCAGTGATGAAGCGAAGCCAGGTCTGAACTTAGAAAGTTCTTTTATTGATTAAGTGAGCAAAGGAAAGCATTCTCACACAGAGCAATTCAGCAGCTTGCACCTCACAGTGGAATCAGCATGGAGACTAACTCAAACAGCTCAGCTTCTCCGTTATCAGTATGTTTACACAGCTGAAGGTCAAAACAGTGCTGGACTCCACTTGTGCTGTTTTAACTCTATAAATGCCTGGTTACACAACACAGCATTTTATACAATGGTTGAATTACAGAAACATTTGAAAATCACACACTGACAATCCCCCTTTTGAATTTCAAATCTTTCTGTCTATTCACAAATACTATCAATCCTAAACATACTCATTCTACATGTGGACATCCATCAACATATAAAGCATTCCTAAGCAAATATTAAATCTTTACACATTAATCACACACATATGAAAAACCTTAGGTACATAGCAACACATGTGTTCCTCAAGCACTTAGGAATCTTCCTTTCTCTCTCTAATTAATGCTCTGTTAACTATCCCTTTATTTCTCTGTGCCAAACAAGGAATCACAAGAGCCTTTCGTTCTACTCCTTCTGCAATGACTGTTTCTATTATTACTTCTTCTTCTGGCTCCTGTTTCACTCTCTTAATCACTTCTTTCTCCTTTGGTGTGATGGATTCCTGTTTGTCCTGTTTTATTCTCCTAATCACCTCCTTTTCAATTGGTGTGGTGGATTCTGGTTTATCTTGTTTTATTCTTCTAATCACTTCCTTTTGTTTTGGCCTTGCGCCTTCCTGTCCATACTGTTTATTGGGAGTTCTAGTTTCCCCTTTCACCACCTGTTCTTGTTGACTAACAGTACTGGATGCCCCCTCATCCCTTTCACTTACATTTTCTCTAACTTTTGGAAACACAGACAATTCTCCAAAGTTAAGGTGCAAACGCTTCCAATCTTTAGGTTTTTCAAAATATGCCAATCTTGAAAATCTAATTGTGTGCGGTGTTTCTAGAAACCGGTAACCTCCTCTCTGATACCCCAGTAGTATCAAACGTCTGAACTTGGACTCATTTTTCTTTCTCTCTTTTGTGGGTATCAGAACGTTGGCAAATTGCCCTATGATGCCCATATGTCTGTAACCGGGCATCCTGCCATACATCTTACGGAATGGTACTGTACATCATCAAGACCAACATCCCACAACCTATTTACAATGTAGTTACAAGTAGACAAAACTTCACCCCAAAGCTTGTCACCCAATTGACCATCTTTTAAGACCCAAGCTTCCATTTTTTGAAGTATTCTCATTCGTGTCTGTGCGATGCCCTCTTCTCCCTTGAGTTCTTCAGTTCTCACAAATTCTATATCTCTTGAACTTAGAAGTTGTTTCACTTCTGAGGTACATGCTTCTACCCCCTCATCTACAAACAATGTGCTTATTTTCTTTTGATATACCCCCTCAACCATGTCTAACCATCTCCTGGTCTTGTCCACTATTTCTGGTACATCTTTCAAAAAATAAATGAACCCATACCTAGTAAATCTGTCAACAAAAAGTAAAGAATATTTGGAACTGCCCCAACTCTCTTCAAAAGGTCCAGCAACATACATATGTGCTTTCTCAAACAAATCATTTGTTCTTATTTTGATTTTCTTGTGGACTTTGATGGGTATTCTCTTCACAGCTGCACAAACAGAACAATCCAATTCAATGTTACAGCTCTCTAACTGGAAATTAGGATCTAAATTAAATGTCTTCTTAAGAGTTTCCATATCAGCATGACCCAAAATTCTGTGTAACTGGTGTATACATCTGTCATGCTGTATCTGGCTACTTACACAACAAACTTCTACATTCTCATCTCTATTTTCATCTACTTTTTCAAACATCTCATATAATTTGTTTCTTCTCACCCCCTTGCCAATCAATTTCCTTTCCGAATTATACACAAAACAGTAAATGCCTTTAAACACTACTTTGAAATCATGTTCAGTTAATGTGGCAACACTCAACAAATTGGTTTTGATCCCAGGTACAAACAAAACATCTTCCCAATTCACTTGCAAACAAGAAATATAACAAATTCCATAATTTGAAAACTCTCTAGCTGATCCATCTGCAAGGGTCAAACTCAAACCCTGGGTTGACTGAACATTTTTTAACAAACCAATATTGTTCACAATGTGGTGGGTTGCTCCTGAATCTAACACCCACTTTACTTTATTGTATCTACTAGTCTCTGCATCAGCAATCAGGATTCTGGGTGTGGTGGTTGTAGTCCCATCAGCACGGCCTCTCCCATGATAACTTCCAGTTCCTCTGGCACCCCCTTCGAGCTGTTGCCTTCTTACTGCTGTGCAGTCCCTTAACAGGTGCCCGACTCTGTTGCACCCGAAACACCGCCATGTTTTGACTATGTGTGCAGCAGCCAAGGTGGGCGCCTTATAGTAATCTTCCTCCTCCATCTGTGGAGAACGTGCCACCTCAGGTTTGCAGCATCTGTTTTGTTCCTCCTCAAAACGCTGTCTGTCCATCTCCTCCAGAATTCTGCTAGTAACCAAATCCAACGACAAATCCTGGGGTCTCACAGACTGTAGAGAATGCAGCAGAAAATCCCAACTCGATGGCATACTAGATAACATGATGTAGGCTCGATTTTCATCAGTGATCTCCACACCTCTCACTCGACACTCCACAAATAGTTTCTTCATCATGTCTATGTGCTGCTTAACATCTCCTTCCTCTGATAGTTTTGCACCATACAATCTTTTGCTCCAAATCATTTTACTTAAGGTGCTCTCTCTTTGATGCACAGCCCGCAGCGTGTCCCAAACTTCTTTGGCTGTCTGCAAGCTTTGGACATGAACCAGCTGGTCAGGAGTCAGGCAAAGGATCAAAGTAGACTTGCCTTGTAAATTCTTTCCTGCATCATCCGAAATGACGGCTCCGTCCCAGCCTACAGGCCGCCATGCCCCCTGTCCCTCTCAGGCAGATCAGTCAGTACTGATAGGAAACCCTGATCTACAGGCCCCCGCGGCGAGAGGGGCTTCACAAGAAAGGCCCAACGCCCCACGCCCGGAATCGTCCAGGCTGCGCAATCCAAGCACCGCCACCCAGAGAGGACACAACAACTCCAGGGAATTCCCGGTTGGCAACCCCGGCCCCTTCAGGACCAGAACCTTCTGGGCCCGAAGGATTAGAATCCCCGCCGGCCCGTCCATGGCACAGCCACCGTCCAACACGACCCCTCCGGTCTGCAATCAAGGACAGGCCACCCCAACGTCCCCTTTTCGGGGACGTGCATAAACTCAGCGCCCGGCTCCAACCATCAGCGCCAGAGCGCCTCCGCTTATCCCATCCCAGTAATCGGTGGGCAGAGGAGGGTAAGGACCAACAACCCACCCTCCACCAGACAGAGCCGCAGTTCCTCTTCGACCTGGCTGCGCCCCATTATCTGCCACGCCCGTCAACAAACACCTGCCACATCCTGGTCCTCACTCCTGCTCCTTAATGCGAGGTCGATCTGTAACAAGTTGGCCACCCTGCGAGATTTTATCGCAGAACAGGACGCAGATGTCATATGCATCACTGAGACATGGACCCAGGACGGTGACTGTGTCCTCCTCCAGGAGATAGCCCCCCCAGGCTTTCGAGCCTTCCATCGACCAAGATCCATAGGTCGGGGCGGGGGAGTAGGACTGGTCGTTAGGGACGCTGTTGCCACATCTGTTCTCCAAACACCGGAGATGACCGGCATAGAATGCCTGGGAGCAACCCTTGGAGAGGAAGGAAAGACGGGGATCCTGGTGGTTTACCGGGCCCCCGGGGCCCATAAAGAAGCCACATCTGCCTTACAGGACCTGATTGTGGACTGGGCCCTGAGGTTCCCCCGGTTCCTCATACTGGGGGATTTCAACATCCACCTGGACACAGTCCCTCTCACACCCAATGCACGAGAATTCCTCATGCACATGGACGCCCTCGACCTCTCCAGGACAGATACCGGCCCCACTCACCAAGCGGGCCATGCGCTGGACCTGATTTTCAGCCAGGGTCTCGCCACAAATCATCGTGATACCAGAGCAGTGCCTTGGTCGGACCACCTGATTGTGAGGGCAGATATCAACATCCCCCTCACAGTAAGATCGGAGCCAAGGTCTGTACTAGCCCGCCAAAAGAGCGCGATGACCCCGAGGGCATTCGCCGCAGCGCTGGAACCCCTGGAGGTCCCCGGAGGATCACTGTCAGATCTGGTCGCCAGATGGAATAGTGTTCTCTCAAGGGCCATCGACCAGATAGCTCCTAGGCGCCCCTTCCGCCCCAGGAAAACCTGCTCTCCATGGTTCACAACGCACCTAAAGCAGATAAAACACCGGAGGAAGCAACTCGAGAGCACCTGGCGACGAAAGCCTAGCGAGGAAACCAGAGCAGCCTACAGAGAACAGCATAGGCTATACGAACATGAGATCAAAATGGCTAAGAGATCCTATAATGCGGCCCAGATCTCAGCCGCGGGCTCCCATACGGCACAGATCTTTAAGGTAGTCCGGAGTCTCCTCACGTCCCCTCAGAGTGAATCCAACAACTCGATGATAACAGCAGATGACCTCCAAAAGTACTTTATCGGAAAAATCGCGGCACTTCGACACGACTTGCCGCTGCTTCCCGAGGAGGGGGACGCGAGGACCCAATACCCCACCCGGACAAATGAACACCGTCTCTCAGAATTTAGCCCACTAACAACGGAAGAGGTGAGAAGGCTGGTGACCGGGGCAAGAGCGACGACCTGCCCAACGGACCCCTGCCCATCACATCTAGTTAAGTCCAGTATTGACTGCATATCGGGTGCTCTGAGGGACTTGGTGAATCTCTCCCTAGAGACAGGCACCTTTCCGTACTCCCTGAAAGAGGCCAGAGTCAACCCCCTCTTGAAAAAGACGAACCTCGACCCCGATGACCCAGCAAGTTACCGCCCGGTTGCCAACCTACCCTTCCTGGGTAAGCTCCTAGAGCGAGCGGTAGAAAGCCAATTACGGGACTTCCTAGATCGATCCGGGGGCTTAGACCCGTCCCAGTCGGGTTTCCGCGCAGGTCACGGAGTGGAATCCGTCCTCGTAGCGATCACAGACGACATCCGCCGTCAACTGGACCGGGGAGGCTCGGCAGTCCTAGTCCTTCTGGACCTAACTGCGGCTTTTGACACCGTTGATCATGATTTGCTCCTCGACCGCCTGGCTGCCTCTGGGATCCAAGACAAGGCTTTGACCTGGCTGGAATCGTTCCTGCGAGGCCGCTCGCAGCGGGTCGAGTGGCAGGGTCAAGTCTCCAGGAAAAGCGAATTGGAATGCGGAGTGCCCCAGGGTGCCATTCTATCTCCCACCCTCTTCAACATCTACGTCCAGCCCCTGGCCAGCATTGCCAGGAGCTATGGGTTCTCCTGCTACCAATACGCGGACGACACACAGCTGCTCCTGAAGCTTGACCCAGGGTCATCGTCGGTGCCGGACAGTTTCAGCCAAGGATTGAGAGCGGTGACGAGCTGGCTCAGAGCACATAGACTCAAAATCAACCCGGCAAAAACGGAGATCCTCTGGCCTGGCCGACCCGCCCCTCACTCATCACTGCCACCCTTTGAGGGCGAGCCCCTTTCCCCGGCTCCGACAGTGAAAAGCCTAGGAGTGATCCTGGACGAAAAACTAACAATGGAGGCCCAGATCCAGGCTGCAGCAAAGGCGCCTTTTCCATCTCCGTGGGGCCCGACGGCTGGCCCCCTACTTACCACCTGAGGCGCTGAGAACCGTGGTACATGCCACCGTTGTCTCGCGTCTTGATTATTGCAACGCCCTATATGTGGGCCTCCCCTGTCTACAACTAAGAGGCTGAAACTCATCCACAACGCAGCGGCCAGACTTATCTCTGGGTCATCAGTGAGGGACCACATCTCTCCTATTTTAAAAGATCTCCACTGGCTGCCCCTAGAGTTCAGAGTGCTCTACAAACTTCTGGTGCTCACTTTTAAAGCTCGGCACGGTATTGGGCCAGCCTACTTGAGTGCCCGGCTGACGGTCCAACGCAGCGAGAGGCCAGCACGTGCCATAAATGGCGAGCGCATGACCATCCCTGGGGTGCGAGAGGCTCGGCTGATGGAGACCCAGCGGAGAGCCTTTTCCGTGGTGGCCCCCAGGACCTGGAACTCACTGCCACCTGCCCTCAGAGCCACTCTGACCCAAACTAGATTCCGGTCAGACCTAAAGACCTGGCTCTTCCGCCTAGCGTTTGGGGCCTGATCGGTACCATCGAATGTCTGAGCCTTTTCCCGCCGTCTGTATCTATGCTTGAAATTGCTGTACATTGATGTATTTTAGGGTTTTTAAATGATGTAAGTCGCCCGGAGCACCGGTGGTGGAGGGCGACTCACAAATATTAAAGTATTATTATTATTATTATTATCCTCCGTCCCAAGTATCGTCTTCTGCAGCCCCTCCCGGGCTAGTAGATTTTCCATAAACACAGCCCATTCAGAGTAATTGGTATCATTTAACTTCTCAATCATACTAGTTGGGTTAATTCCAGCCATGCTGCTCTCCTTTCCTCTCCGCTCTGCCCCCTTCTTGGGTCAAACACTGGATACACAGGAACAACAAAAAGTTCCAGAGGATTAATATGCACTTCCTTCTGTGTGACTCTCGGCCCCTGAGATTACGTCTAGCCACGTCTGTTTGGCTTTCTGACAGTCACTTTCAGGATTAAATGTAGCCTCCTTTGTAAAGAACCCGGGCAGAGCGTCTGTTTGCTTTTACTCACTTTTTATTCATCATCCTCTCTCAGGCTTGCTTCACTGGCTTGCATTGGTGAGCTTTGGCTGCTCCAGCCATCCATCAATCTCTCACCTCCGCACAGCTTTCCAGGCACTCTCCGGTCAGCATTTCTTCGTTCCGTTACGGGCAGCAGTCCGAACTCTGGCGCAGCGGAAGCGTGCTGGGCCCATAACCCTTTTGTCCGCGCGCCAGTGATGAAGCGAAGCCAGGTCTGAACTTTAAAAAGTTATTTTATTGATTAAGTGAGCAAAGTAAAGCATTTTCACACAGAGCAATTCAGCAGCTTGCACCTCACAGTGGAATCAGCATGGAGACTAACTCAAACAGCTCAGCTTCTCCGTTATCAGTATGTTTACACAGCTGAAGGTCAAAACAGTGCTGGACTCCACTTGTGCTGTTTTAACTATAAATGCCTGGTTACACAACACAGCATTTTATACAATGGTTGAATTACAGAAACATTTGAAAATCACACACTGACAGAGCAACCATATATTTCTATCATATGTATGTATGTATTTATTTATTTGCTGAGTTGTCATATATTTCTTGTGTTGGGAGCAAACAATGTACTTGAGAAACATTGAGTATTACAACATGATAGACTTAGTGTGACCATACAAAGTGAATGGAATATGTTGCTTGGTGACACAAGCGCACATTACTGTATGTAGAGATTCTACATGGACTGGTCAAAACTGTCTCAGCTACTTCAGTTGGCTCAGCAGCAGGGCCACCTTAATAACTGAACACCCTCTGGAGATGCATCTTTGTTGGCCTTCTATGGTGTTTGAAAAGGGGCAATCCTTTCCAAAACATGAGGACAGGTTGTTTAGTCCTATAAAACTCAAGCGTACTAAGGAAGCACATCACTCTAGTTAAGACTAGCAGTTGAGTTTAACCCAACGATCTGCCCTTTTACTTCGAGTAGATGTATAGAGAAATCTGTATGGGCCACTAAGGTCCACCGATACTAATCTGGGAGCCAGAGGATTATTTTCAAATGTATGCTCGTGACATGCTCTCTCTATGTATCTCTACATTTTGTTCAAATATATATAAATACTCCAGGCGACTTACATAAACAAACAAAATAAAACCAAACCATATATAGGAGATGGAGGGAGAGGAGTAAGGAGCGCATGTTTAAACGTTATTGCAATTGAATATATTATGCTAATGCTATTAACAGTGCCTACCCTACCAAACTGTCAAATCACAATGTTCCCAGGCTGTTGTTTGCCCATGGCACATTAGTCATAACCGGGAGAATCTCATTCCTAACCGGGCAATGGTGTTTAATAATCTCTATTATTGCTATTTCTTGAATCAGTTATCTTAAATTTTAATTTATATACCATCTTACCAACAGGCTCAGGTGTATAACATGTAGGCATAACAGTCAATGAAATGACGCTAAAACAATAAAGTTAAACTGTAAGACCATAAGAGTGCTAAAACTAAATACTTTTAGCACCCAAAGAGGATGGATAAGCGTTATGCCTTGTGTCATTTTTACAGCACTCTTTTGTTAGCGTCCTACGAGTTTCTGAAAACATGCTGATATGTTTCTGTAATCAGTTAGTCTTGCTAAATTTGTTTTATATCTCTGTTTAACAGTTGTACACTTATTTAACAGAAGGATGAATTCCTTTAATCCTAGAGAAGCTAGTGACTGGGATACCACAAGAAACTTCGAGATGGGAATCCACTTGGAAAGCATACTCCCATTAAGGTGGGCAAGCAGGATAGGGCATGGTTACTCCCCTGTATTCTGACGCAAGCCTGCAACACACTAACCTACAGCCTACCTCGCAGGCGTACACACAGAAATTTCCTTTTCCTCTTGGAAGAGAACAATAGCTCTTAATAATGATAATACTTTATTTCTAACCCACATCCATCTCCCCAAATGGAATTTGGAGCGGCTTACATGGGGCCGTGCCCGAGCATCAAATAACATAGAAAATCAAAAACAATAAACACTACAACAATACATCTTTGAAAATACAACAACACAGATAATTCTAAAACAGAACTGGCAGGGAAACTCTCATTCGGAAGGTGGATCATCTCTTGACAGTTGAATAGACTGTTTCCTCCCATTATTATTGCCCTCAAGGAAGATGACAGGCTTTGCAACCACATATATTAGGGATGTGAAGATGGCACACATATTAAGGATGTGAAGTTGGCACGTCCAGCCTTGCACTTACTGCATTGTCTGTCCCTCTGTTCAGGAGAGGGTCTGGTAGTTCCCTACACCATAACTTTTTACCACCAAGATAGGACACAACGTCTTCGGAGTTGATATGCTTACTTTGGCTTGACAACAGTCCTGCTGGTATCTACATGGCCTCGATTGGAGACAACTTTTTACTTGATGACATACTTGCTCATCCTTGAAACAGCAATGGGAATTCGCTGGAATGATAATATAATGGATTCCGCATCACTGTCTATAACTTAGTTTCACCCAGACAATCTTCCCGCTATGTCTTCTCCAGACGTGGTGCCCACTAGTTGCAAAAGGGAATTTCTATCTCTACCTTTGCCAGTACGCTTGATTAGTTGAATCACCTTAGAGGCTCAGTTCATAGTTATTCCGATGAGGTGGAAGCCCTAGGTAGTACCTAGGATTGCACGATTATTTCTGGGCCGCAGGGCCTCCAAGTACACATTAACCATCTTACTATGGTAAACAGGCATGGTCCTGGGGGTGCCCGATTCCTCTTACAGCAACTTCCACGCCTCTAGAACAGAGTCTCTCTAGCTTTGGGTAGACACGACTGTGGGATATGGAAAATCCAGAATTGTCCGTGTAGTACGGAAAGGATGCAAGTAGAAGACCTCTGTTTATGTCTATTTTCTCCAATGCAGTTAAGCGGGTTACCATTTATACCTAAAGCGCTGGGGGGATGCCAGTGCCTTCCAGTGTTTCTGCTACTAATGCCTTTCTGGTTTACCAGAGCAGGTTAAGGATCACTTCGTTTGATCTGTAGTAACCCCAGCACTCTTCTGAGGGGTTTTCTTTAGCAAACCAAGATTTTGCTGGAGAGATGTTGAGGATCACTCCACTTGATCTGTGGTGATCCCCACTACTATTCTGAGGGGCTTTATTTGGAAGACCGAGACTTCTGATGGACAGATGCTTGGTCTACTCTACTCACCTTCATCATGCACAACAGGATTCATACCTGCTGTCATAAGAGTCTTCCTGCTCTACGGTGGCATGACGCTCACCAGCCACGATATTAGCTTGCTAGTCTACCACATGTGCGATTCAAAGCTGACCACGATGGGAAAATATGGGTTGCTTACCTGTTACCATAGTTTCCCGAGTGGTCATCTGTGAATAGCACACTCCCGCCCATCCTCCCCGCTGATGTCATGCCTCAGTCCTACAAGCTGCTTTTTGCGGCGGAGTAAAGGATCTGAGGTGGCAGCCCCTCCCACTGGCTATATATGCTCGAGGGGATGTGGGCAGGGCTTCCATTTAAAGTGATATTAACTTTCTAAAAGATTCCGAACTCTGTGCGCAGGCGCAGGAAATACCACATGTGCTATTCACAGATGACCACTCGGGAAACTACGGTTATAGGTAAGCAACCCATATATTTGTGTCTATGTGTATATATGTGTGTGTACTTATGTATATGTGTATATGTACAGTATATGCGTGTATATGTGTATATGTGTGTAAGTACAGTTGTGTGTATGTATGTGTGCACGTCTTTATGTGCATATGTGTGTGCATGTGGCAAAGACCAACAGTTACATCCCTTCCTGCCTTTTGAACTTCCTTTCTTCCCTCTCCCCCTCATCCTTCAGCTTTTCTCTTTTCTCTCTCCTCCTGCCTTTTCTCCCTCCCTTCCGTCTTTCCTTTCCCTCCGTCCCACCATCCCTCCCCTTTCTGTATCAGTCCTTGCTCCCCTTGTCCCCCCGCCCCCACCATTCCCTTCCTACCTTTCTTTCCCTCCTTTTGCTGCTCAATTCATGTGTGTGTGTGTCTGCACTGCCATATAATTCAGTTCTAGGTTGATAATCTGGATTTTACATGGCAGTGTGGGAGGGTAGGAAAGGACAGGAGGGAGGTAATGGAGGGAGGGGAAGAAGTGAATGCACAGTGCATCTGTGGCACAGGGGATCGTGGGAATTGTAGTTCCCCAGGTTTTTTTGGGCATTTCTGAATGTTTTATTTTTATTTTTGTGTGGTTTTTGAGGGCTAAACACTTCTATGGGTATTTTCTTTGTGTCTGGGGAGTTCTGTGTGCTAAGTTGGGTTCCAATCCATTGTTGGGGGAGTTCAGAGGAGTTGGAGTCCCAAGCTCCTGGAGGGAAGGAGGGCCGAAGTTGGCCCAGGCGTGCTGTAGAAGGTCTTCCTCCTCTGTCCTCTCCTCCTCACCTAGGCCTGGAAGGCTTCCTCCTTAGCAGTGTGGGAGAGGAGGAAAGGACAGGAAGGGAAGAAGTGAACTCTGCTCACCCCTTTCGTGTCTTCGTTCCTTCCCTCGTTGTTGTGCTCGGTGGCGGGGGAGTAGGGAAAGGGTGTGCAGGTGCTGCACAACATCACTTCCTGCCTGTCGTTCCTCCTTTTCTCCCTCCCTCTCTTCTCCCTCTCTCCCTCATCCTTCAGCTGTTGCCTTTCCCTCTGTGTTTGCCGTGGGGGATTCGGCGCGGTTTTAAAAATAAATAGGGGAGGCAGCGAGCGAGAAGCGAAGGCGCTCACCGGCCCTCTGATTGGCTGGGGTGTTTGCGCACACGGTATGTAGTTTAGGGGGGGGAGGCGGCAAGAAGGTTAGGCACGCGCCAGGCGTGCACGCGCACTGTCTGTTGTTTTTTGTAATTAGGGAGGGGGGAGGAGAAGAGGTCCCGCGCGTTCCATTGTCCCTGTTTGGGGTTTCCATTTGCGCACGCGCTGTTCCAACTGGAATGGGGGAGGAGAGGAGCTTGTGTGTGTGCGTGTTTTTACCAACTGATTGGGGCTTCCGTTTGCGTTCTCTGAAACTTCTGGAGGAGATGAGCTTTGGCTTGTGGAGTGCCCCGTCCGCGGTATGTGTTGTTTTTTTTAATTTGGGAGGGGGGGTGAGAGGTGCTGTAGTGCGTGGCTGGCCTATGCGCCATTTTGTTTTGTGGCGCGGTGGTTTATGGGAATTGTAGTCCAGAATGTTTTTAGAGTTTTGTGACAGTTGGCTGTTTTTTGGGGGGGGGGGTGTATTTTGTGGTAAACATACCTCGTGGGGTTGTGTGTGTATGTGGGCTGTTTAGGTGTGTCTGTATTGTTATTGCCCTCTAGGCCCTTGGGCAAGACCTCCCTTGATAAACCACAGAGACCAGCTAAGGTACAACAGGTTTATTGAGAATATAGTTTATAGGAAAGAAGTTGGAAGCAATACTATAGCGCAGGGCTGTCCAACTTCTACCGGACCGGGGGCCTGAATTCCGGTCACTGATCACCTGGGGGGCCTTAGGGTCTGCCCCCGGCCCTCCCCTGGCTCCGCCCCTCCCCAGCTCCGCCCCCTCTGGCCCTTCCCCCTCCACTGGCTCCGCCCCCTCCCCGGGCTCTAATTTACTTACAATTACTAGTTGCATTATTAATTATAAAATAAAAAAAAAATGGAACTGAATGAAATAAATATAAATAAATATCAGAAGAGAGATGATTTTAGGAAGGGAATATATATGGGAGGGAAATAAATATAAATTAATATCAGAAACACACAAAGAGAGATGGATTGAGGAAGGGAAGATATATGGGAGTGAAATAAATTTAAATAAATAACATAAAAGCAAGAATTAAAGCAAGGAAGAAAGGAGCCCACCCCAGCAAAACAGCCCTCAGTTCCAAATTAAATACATTATTATTATATTTCTGCCCCATATATTCCCACCCCATCTTCCCCTCATTTCCAAATTAAATACATTTATTATTGTTATTATTATATTTCTGCCCCATATATTCCCACCCCATCTTCCCCTTATTTCCAAATTAAATACATTTATTATTATATTTCTGCCCCATATATTGGACTGGATGGCCCTTGGGGGTCTCTTCCAACTCTATGCTTGCTCTGAAAGTGGCACTTATTTGGCCATCTGTCAGGGTTGCTTTGATGGTGCTTTTCCTGCCTGGCTGGGGGTTGGACTGGATGGCCCTTGGGGTCTCCTCCAACTCTATGCTTGCTCTGAAAGTGGCACTTCTTTGGCCATCTGTTGGGGTTGCTTTGATGGTGCTTTTCCTGCCTGGCTGGGGGTTGGACTGGATGGCCCTTGGGGTCTCCTCCAACTCTATGCTTGCTCTGAAAGTGGCACTTCTTTGGCCATCTGTTGGGGTTGCTTTGATGGTGCTTTTCCTGCCTGGCTGGGGGTTGGACTGGATGGCCCTTTGGGTCTTTTCCAACTCTATGTGTTGCCTCCTTGAACCCACCCACAGGCCACTTGAAGGCTGGCAAAGAGACCCGTGTCTTTGCTGGACCCGGGAGCAGGTCCAGAGGCAGCGGGGCGCCTTCTCTACCCCGGGACGCCCTCCCCGGCCCCTCTGGAGGACTCACCCCTCGGCTGGTGGAGGCGGCATCGGCGCCAGCACAGCAGCAGCTGCAGCAAGAGCAGTGGCTGCGAGGCCCCCGCCCAGCCCCAGCAGGGCGTCCTCACTAATTGCCTGCGCCGAAAGTCAGAGAAATGAATGGAAGGAGGAGGAGGGCCGTCCCTTTCGGGGAAGCCGGCTGAGGGGAAGAGGGCGCGCAAGAAGGGCTGTCTAAGGAGAGTGCCTGCTCCAGAAAGGCCCCCTCTCAGGTCCCACAAAGAGGGTTCGCGGAGGTCTATGTTTCCTTTGCCACAATGAGCAAAATATAAGGTTTATATTTTGCTCATTGTGGCAAAGGAAACATAGACCTCTGCGAACCCTCTTTGTGGGACCTGAGAGGGGGCCTTTCCGGAGCAGGCACTCTCCTTAGACAGCCCTTCTTCAGGGAAGCCAGCTGAGGGGAAGAGGGCGCCTGCTGAGGCGGCGGCGCCTGGTCTTGCTGAGGGGTCGGCGGTGGCATAGAGGTGGCGGCGGAGGACGCGGGAGCGCCGCGAAATGGAAGGCCGCAGCGGCGGCCATGAGGGAAAGGGAAGGCGGCGGCGGCGGATGGAGCTTCCCCAAAAGGTTCGCGCCGGAGTGCGCCGATTGGCAGGGGGGAGGGGGAGGGAGGGAGTAGGAGGCGGAGGGAGGGAGCCTGCTCCTCCTCCCTGCCCCGCCCCGCCCCTCACTCCCCGCCGCAAAAAATAATAAAAAAAATAATAAAAATAATAGAAATGTTTTTTTAAAAATAATTAAACAGCAGATTTCTTCAAGGAGGGTAGGGGGCCGCAGGGAAGGGGCTGGGGGGCCGTATACGGTCCCAGGGCCGCCAGTTGGACAGCCCTGCTATAGAGCTTCCAATAGCAGCAAATCTCAGGAACAGAGCATTGAGTAAATAGTCCCGTGGTAAACCAGGAATCAAGCTGGATGCAATCAGGAACAAAACTGGATTAAAATGCAAGGAAGTCTCTTTAGAAAGCAGCCAGTGTAAAGGCAATGAAAAATCTTTCAGGAACTAACAGGAACTTAGCAAGGAAAGTATTCTTCACCCAAATGGGCAGAAATCAAGGCAACCAAAGCTGACTGGCAAAGTCTTTCTGGAAGGCCCAGTGGCCTCTCTCACAGGAGTATCATCCTAAATGCGGTGTTGGCACGAGATCCCGTTTCGGGCCAACTCTACACGGTTATACTGTCCCAACCCATTGATCTAAGCGACGTAGGTCTGCGTCGGACGTCAAAGTGGCATGATGGATGGCAGCTGTTGTTTAAGCTACCTCAGTTCCTCAAGAATGTAAACCTCGTTAGCATCTCCAGATGTAAAGGGGAGTCAAGCCTGTCTCCGGCCTGGGCCTCCCCGCTTATCTTCCAGGCCTGCTTTGCTAACCTTGATCAGTTCATCCCACATTCTTGGTGCCAGGCTCTCACGAGAAAAGCAGGCAGGCAGATCTTCATGAGGGAGACAGGCTGGCTTGGAAGGGATCTTAAATCCATCATGGCTACAGTATTGTTCATGGGAAGCAAGGGCTTGTGGTGCTTGTGGTGTGACAATTGTGTGGTTTTGCTGTCTATAGGCTACTTAGGACGACAGCTCTCTTTATATATATATATATATATATATATATATATATATATATATAATAAAAGTATAGACTAATATGTATAATAAATATCAAGAAAGATGAGAGGCAGTATCTGATATTTTTTTCTTTGTGGACTCTGTGAATGCACACATGTGGAATGTCTACGAATGCGCAGGTCCTAACTGAAACTTCCCAAGTTTAAAACTGCAAGTTTTGGCGGTAACCCCGCCCAGTTCCCTCACAGGGCATAAAAGGTGCCCCACACGCACAGTCCGCAGTTCCTGGTTTTTTGCCGCAAAGTTCGCTTCAGAACTTCCTCCCTATGTCGACTACTTGGTTCAAACATTGCTCTCAGTGTCTTAGGAAAATTCCGGACTCCGGCAAGCATTTCAAGTGCCTTTTTTGCTTCGGCAAAACCCACATCATAGCTTTCGGTCGTCATTGCCAAGCTTTAATGTCTCAAGCTAGAAAGAACGGCTGCTCGCCTAAGGTATCTTCTTTATCAGAAAACGTTGGCTCCCTCGACGTCAACAGAACCTCCGTCCTCTGTGCCCTCAACTGGTGCGAAACCACTAGATAAATCTCGCTCGATAACTTCCAAAGCGTCGAAATCCTCGAGGCAGTTGAAACAACTGTTTACTCTCATGACCGAGATGATACAGCTTCAGCAATCTTCGATTACGAACTCGGTTGCGTCAGCTCGCTCTGCCTGCTCCATGAGGTCGACTGTGGTGACACCGCCATCTTCTACAGCGGTAAAAATTGCTTTTGAGAAGGCGCATGAGAAGTCTCGCCGAGTGAAAATGTCTTTGACCTCAACCTCGGTCCTGCCGACTCCGGGAAAATCCCTCTCCGGACCGACTTCAGCTCAGCCACCTGCAAAGAAGCTAGCCCTTTCTTGCTCATCCTCTTTAACTTTGAAAAAGACCACAACTGCCTCCTCGGCTACCTTGTCTGGGCGGTCGTCTCCGGTCCAGCTGGCTCAGCTGGTACTCCCTTCGCAGACTTCGTCGGTGGAGGAACCTGGCCAACCTTTCCTTCAGGAGTTCCCAGAGCCTGTTGGTAGAGACCGGCGTCCAGGTCGAACAGGAGATTCCCTCGGTCCCGACTTCTGCCAGGCAAGAGCTCTTTCCACCCATGTCAATGCCAGAGAAGAGAAGCCAGACCTCCCAGTTGGCTTGGGCAGTCCAAGTTTCGGCATTGAAACTGCCACCACCGCCATCTTCACCTTGCCCTCTGCCTCCACCACCTCCGCCATCAATGCAATCCTCTTCCCCCGTACAATCTGAGGACGAGGAGCATGACAAGGACACTCCAGAGGGTTCAGTCCACTCTGCTTCGGTCCTTTTGCTTGGGCTCGACCGCTCGCCGACCCACGACGCTTATGAGGTCGACTTCCCGTCCTTGACTGATAATGTTTGGGCGTTTGCAGACCAGATGGTTCGCATGGCAGACACCCTGGGCCTTGCGATTAAACAGACGTTGAAGGCAGTTACCAATCCCATGTTCAAGATGGTCCAGGTAGAAGCCCCATTGGCCCCTCTTCTGTTTCTACCTTTCTTGCTTGATGTGATTCAGGCATCCTAGAAGACACCGTGGTCGATACCCCAGACTTCCAAAAGAATTGAGGCCTTGTACTGTACCGGCGACGAGGGTTTGGAGTGGCTCGAGAACCATCCTGATCCCAAATCTGTCGTTGTGAATGCGGCGCAGACTTCAGGTCACCAATTGTCGACCCCGTCTGACTGAGAGGGCAAGTGGTTTAATGGGGTTGGCAGAAAACTTTATAATCTGGTGCCCTCCTGGCTAGAATGACGACCTATGGTGCATGTATGGGGGCATACCAAAAGATTCTGTGGGAGAAGGCCCAGCCCTTCTTTGCGAGACTTTCGGAAGAGGACTGGATGCTTCTCACCACTTTGGCGCAAGAAGGCAACTCCCTGGCACTCTTCCGAGCCCACAGCCGCACCAGGAAAAGCAACACCATCGGTCCCAGCAGCCACAATGATCCCGATCTCGCCATGCATCGGGGAACAACCATGCTCAATGTCATGTTGGACTTTCGTGAGCGATGCCGCTTCCGCCTTTGTTATAGATGCCACCGTCATGGACCTGTTCCCCTCTCAAGCCCTAGTGAATCCGTCTCCCAACCTGCTGTTTGGAGACCGCCTGCTGCACTTCATCGATGCGTGGCGACTCATCACCTCAGAAGTGTGGGTGCTCAAGGCTGTTGAGGACGGCTATATCTTAGAGTTTGAAGAGCTTCCTCTGACGTGACACCTTGCTGATACTGAGCCCTTCTCACTAATCTTGAAGGAGATCGACACCTTGCTCTCCAAAGGGGAGTATTACCGTCACGTGTTGACGGGCAGACGTTTTTCTCCAGGTACTTCATCATGCGGAAGCCCGACTGCTCCCTCCATCCGATCCTCGACCTTTGAGTCCTAAATTCTTACATCAGATCCTGAAAGTTCAGAATGGTGATGGTATCATCCATCCTTCCTCTCCTTGGCCCGGGGGACTACTTCGTCTCCGTCGATCTTCGAGATGCATACTTCCATCTCTCAATTGGACCGGCCCACAGACACTTCCTCTCCTTTCGCGTCAGTGGTCATACCTACCAGTTCAACATTCTTCCCTTCGGTCTCGTGACCACACCAAGAACCTTCACAAAATGCAGGTCGGTAGTTGCTGCCTATCTTCTGCAATAGACATCCGGGTATTTCCGTACCTGGACGACTGATAAATCGTGTCCCAGTCTCCCACTCTGCTGGCCCTGCTCTAGAACAGTGTTTCTCAACCAGTGTGCCGTGGCAAACTAGTGTGCCGTGAGCGATCATCAGGTGTGCCGTGGGAAATTGGAACCTACAATATTCCTTCTTCCCCCTAATGCCCACAGTGCTCCCTGGGTGTAGGTGAACTACAACTTCCAAACTCAAGGTCAATTCCCAAGCAAACCCTTTCAGTACTTTCTGTTGGTAATGAGAGTTCAATATGCCAAGTTTGGTTCAATTCCATTGTTGCAAGAGTTCAGGATGCTCTTTGATTGTGTGTTAACTATAAATCCCAGAAACTGTAACTTCCAAATGTCAAGGTCTATTTTCCCCAAACTCCATCTGTGTTCACATTTGAGCATATTGAGTATTCATGCCAAGTTTGGTCCTGATCCATCATTGTTTCGGTCCTCAATGCTCTCTGGATATAGGTGAACTACAACTCCAAAACCCAAGGTCAATACCCACCAAACTCTATTTTCTCTTGCTTAGAGTTCTGTGTGGGAAGTTTGTGTCTTTCTGCCATTCCTGCCAGGATATCTATGTTGTGTTCATCGAAACAGGTCCAGGTTTCACACTGACAGTATAAATGAATTTAAAAACATATTAACTATATGTATTACTGTGCTAGAGTGTCATTTTGTGTCATTTTGGTTGGTGGTGTGCCCCAGGATTTTGTAAATGTAAAAAATGTGCCGCGGCTCAAAGAAGGTTGAAAAACACTGCTCTAGAAACTCAGCCTTCAGTTGAATGCCGAGAAGTCTCACTTGACTCCAACGTCCTCCATAAAGTTTGTCGGCGCCATGTTCAATTTCTTGAAAGAGACTGTCTCTCTTCCTGAGACAAGATTCATGGCTCTCCAGCCCGAGATCCAGCATTGCAGATCAACCCCACCGTCCACGGCAAAGAAGATACAGGTGCTTCTCGGCCATATGGCGTTGACAGTTATGGTGACTCAGCATGCCAGGCTGCGCTTTCATCGTCTCCAGAGGTGGTTCCATGACCACTTCAAGACTGTCCGAGAACACAACTCCAAAGTCCTTTCGGTACTGGCCTCGGTACAGATTTCCCTGGAGTTGTGGATGTCTCGTCGCCACGTTCGCGTGGGGATTTCCTTTCATCCTGCACGCCCCTCCATCACCCTGACAATCAATTCTTCGATGTTCGTCTGGGGATGCCACACAGGAGAACTCTCTGTCCAAGACCAATGGCCACCGCAGGAGAGGACCCATCACATCAATTACCTGTAACTCTTAGCCATATTCAAAGCTCTCATAGCGTTTGTCCCGCTGGTTACTTACAAGATGGTGCAGCTCCTCATGGACAATATGATAGCCATGTTTTATATCAACAAACAGGGTGGCACGGGTTTCAGAAAGCTGCTCGCTCTGTTAATGACGCTTTGGGAATGGTGTATCGACCACTGCCCTTCATCTACCCTGCACCCTCAACTCCAAGGCCGATTTCTTCAGTCGATCCTGAGCGTCCTCCCACTTGTGGATGCTCCATCCCGAGGAGCTGTCGAGACTTTTCCAACTCTAGGGTCACCCAGAAATTGACCTCTTCGCCTCCTTGGAAACAGCTCAACTTCCTCGGTATGGAGGCCGTCTTCCCCCGGATCCGATGTCCGGCTTCTTGGGCAATGCCCTACTCCTCAACTGGTTGAAGGGATTCCCCATTGTGGTCTCTGTGAATTGCACATATGGTATTTCCTGCGCCTGCGCAGACAGTTCGGAATCTTCTAGAAAACTTATTAAACCCTTCAAATGGTAGCCCCACCCACACTCCCCTTGAGAGTATATATAGCCAGTGGGAGGGGCTGCCACCTCAGATCCTTTCATCTGCTGCGTTGCGACGGCTAGGAATCTTTCTCTTTTTGACTAGCGTTAATTTTACTTTAAATTTGTTTTTCTTTATATTTATTTATATTTTAATTTTATACTTTTTGCCTTGTTGCGGTTGTAGTATATTGACGAACACTTGCCGACATTAGAACTTGGGATCCTTCGTGGCTTCTCTTCTTTGAGTCGGACTGCCTTTGAGGGAAAGTGTCATTGACTCAAACTTGTAAATTAGCGGGGATTTTATCCCGCAAACAAGGGAAAGCCTACAGCCCGGGCTTAAAGCAGCCCCTTGTGAATGGGCCTTTTTTGCCATCGCCCCCCACCCCTTTTCCTCACGAGCGTTGGAATTACCATTGGTTCCAAAATGGCGTCACCACGAGTGAAAATGTGGCGTAGAAGGGCCGCCAATATGGCCGGCAACCTCCTCAGAGTGGTTGAACCTTGCAAGGACGGGAATCGTTCCCAGTTTTGTTTTTCTGCTGTTCACAGCCATCTTCCTCTCTTCATGGAAGGACTGAGCTCCCCCTGCTGGCCAGTGGGGTAAACTGCCAGCGCCTTGAGACCAGGCCGCGCTCCAATACCAGAGGCCCTCTTTTGGACCCGCTCTTCCATCTGGCCAGACCACACCGGGAGTGCGCCTCACCCACTGTGGGCTGGGTTGAAAAGGGTCTTGAGTAAGTCGAAGAGCCCCGAAGGAAGGGCTAGCAGTAGCGGCTTTTCGGGCTTCCACTTGAAAAGCACCTCTGCTCCGCCTTCAGGCATCATGCATGCGCGAATGTACAGCGCCTCTGCTCCGCCTTTGGGTGTCATGCGTGCCTCCATACCGATATCGATGGACCTCGATACGGACCATCGAGACTGGTCAACACTGGGAGTGCGCCTCCCGTACCAAAGACCCTAGGATCGGATCCGCACTCCTCTATGGGCCATGCGAGGCACCTCCCGATACCGAGAGCATGCCTCCCATATCGGGTTCAAGCCTCCACATCGAGACCGCCTACTGTGCAAAGTGTGCATCTGCTCATAGATAGGCAGGCGATGTCCCCCATATCGGCTCTCCTTGAGGCTGTGCCTCCCGATACCAAGAGCAGGCCGCATAAATCGTGCATCCCATGCTGGAGGCCCAGGGCGCAGGCCACCCCTCCATCAGGCTATGCAGGACCTCTCTTTTCCCAACTCGGCGGTGTGGAGGAGGCCCAGGGCGGCAGCGCGTGCGGGTCCACCCTCACGGGGCTTGAGCCGTTCGGCAGGGCGCTGACTCTGGTATCGATTGGCGTCTATAGGTGGTTCCCAAACTCCTCCATCCTCCTCCTCTTCAGACTGATCAGGTCGGAGGAGGCATTGGTATTCAGGGTGCCCCCTTTTCCTTTGCGCTGGGGCATGGGATCTTCAGCGGCCATGGTTCCTCGGCCAGCCGGGATCTTGGCACTCACATGGAAGTCCTGTAGGTATTACTGAAATTGACATCCAAGTGCCACCTCTGTGTTGATGGAGGCAGGCAGGATTTTCCCCGGGTACTGGTTGTGGGGGGTCGGGAGCAGGTGAGGGTTTTGCCCTCCTTTCTGCTAGAGATCCCTGTGTACAACTAGTGGGCCACTGTGTGACACAGAATGCTGGACTAGATGGGCCGAGGCCCGATTCAGCATGGCTCTTCTTATGTTCTATTGGGCACTCCTGGCAGCCAGCCTCTTCAATGGGGCTTAAGTCCTGCTAAAAGCGCAGGAAACGCTGCTGCCTCGGCTCTGCCTGCTTTACAGCCATCCTCCCCTGTTTAAGGAAAGGTTGACCGTCTGCTGGCCGTAGAAGTCTACTACACAGACACCGGAGAACTGCTGATCGCACAGGCTACGCATGCGCATGGCCTGGAAGGGCAGCTGACGCTCCTCATGCTCTCCTTGTCGGAGGCTGCAACCCTTGATACCGGGAGCGCTGCTACCATGCCTAGAGCCTTTTTGGCGGGCTTTGCATCTGCTCTTCCTGCCCCAGGAGGCCTTCCCCCTCACATTTGAGGGGCCAGTTTTAAGCCTAAGGTTCTCTCTTCGGGTTCGAGGAGTCACTTCTGGGCTCCCCTTTTGAGGTCACAGGTTCAGATCCGGGGAGTGGGGTGAATTTGCACTGTTAACCCTAGCACCTGCCAACCTAGCAGTTCTAAAACATGCAAATGTGAGTAGATCAATAGGTAGCACTCCTGCGCGAAAGTAATAGAACTCCATCCAGTCATGCCAGCCACATGACCTTACAGGTGTCTATGAACGACGCCGGCTCTTTGGCTTACAACTTGAAATAAGCATCAGAGTCCTAGACTTAACCGGACTTAAGGGCAGGAGAAACCATTACCCTTTCCTTACATAACATTAAGGATGTGTTTATTTGTTTTTGCTGGCGCTGGAATTATGGTGTGCTTTATATATTTGGTATCAGCCAGGGATTGAGGTGCTGGGATTTAGCCTGCCACTTTTGGACTCTTGCTTGCTGAGTTATTATTTATTTATTGTATCAGGAGAAAAACAATGTATTTGGGAAAACACAAAGTAAAAAAACAAAAACAAATACTGGACATTCTATTAATATCCTTTGGCTAGTAGCTCGCAACTTGGAGTGTTGCTATGAGGAAATCCTCCATTGTGCATTGATGGGCTCAGGCTGCATTGAAATAGGAGGTCTGTGGTTTGCTCTTCCCCACACTTGCTCTTCCCCACTTGGTACCTCTTTTTCCTAGAAGGGCTTAATTCTGGCTCTGGCTCTTTGGAAAACACTTCAGAGACCGTGGATACTCCAGCGGAGCCAGAGGTACCAACTTCCGACGAGGCTAACGCTTTTTTGGCCCATATGGTGTATATGGCAAGTACATTGAGTTTACCCGCGTTGGAAATACCTAACCCAGTGGGTGGTCCCACCTTTCCTTTGGAGCAGTAGAACTTTCTGGCTCCTGCAGTATTATTTTGGTTACCGTCCTTCTGTAACTAGCCGGATCACTTGATCATGTGCTGTTGTCCATCCTTCCTGTCTGAAAGTGAATAGATTCTCTCTAGGGCATCGATATCACCTCTGCCAGGTGGGTGGCCCACTGATTGAAACCAAATTAAGTGGTGGTGGACATGACTTAACCCTGTAAATCTAAGGAACCCGTGTCAACACCATTGGACAAAGGAAAGCACGAACATTGACTCGAAGGGCAGAGAGGTGCATGTTTCATCAAGCTTATTCACTGGCCTGGCCCACTACATGGGGCATATGTGGGGCCTATAAAATGTTGATGTGGTCTAAATTACCTTCCTCGAAACAGATAGGAGACTGAAACATAAATAGGGAAGCATCAGATAGCCCACAAATGTTGTTTTTAATTAATCCTGAAATGCCCATAAGGATGGTTTCAATCCTTGTATTTTTTCACGCAGAGCTTTGAGCATCCTTTTTCTGTTGTGCTTTGAGTGTCCCCTTAATGATCTTATTGTTGGGTGTCCTGTATTGGGTTTTACGCTGCTGGCCTTGACCTCAGTCTGGCATGGGATAGCCCCAGATGTTTACCTCATCAAGTTTTATACTTGACCAGCAGTGTGCTATTACCGCTTGACACCTGCCTCCCCTCCCTGTGTGGGGAGGCCCAGATCTTGTTGCAAAAGGAGGCGGCCACTTGTATCCTTCGGTGTCCTTCGTGTGCTTTTCTCCTGTTGCTTCTGAGTACCTAGGAGGAACAGTAGCTAACGTTCTTATCCGGATGTAAGGGACATCAACTGATATGCCTGTTCTCCCAAGCTCCAGATGATACGGTTTTCTATAGTCAATATCTGCATATTGAGGGCTGGCTACTATTGGCTAATCAAAACCCTACTTCCTTTTCATCTCGGTTCTATGCTGTATTTTCTCCAGTCACTAGGTCTGCAAGGGTCACCTATGACCGCAACGCCTCATGCATGGCTCCAACTCCAGCCATAAGGGCATGTTCTCATTTGCCTCAAGAACGGTCATCATACCTTCTTGAAGACCACAACAGGTGTGTCCTCTTTGATGGTCGTTCCATCAAAGCAAGGTCTGTGTGGTTTGCCTTTCGGACCCTCTTGTGGAGGCTGACTCTGTGGACAAGATTATGTTAATTGGCCACTCTGACAGGACACTGGTCATCCCTCACTAATGGTCCCTCTGCCCTGAGGAGGTAGGGTCTATACTTAGACTGTGACACAAATTATACTTGTTGTATTTCTCACTCCCACCGTGCTCAACCCCAAAAGGGGGACTCAAGACAGTTTTACATAGATAAATTATTTCTTTGGCTTACAATTAAGAAAAATTTTCAAAACAGACATTTTACCACAATGACCATTGAATACATTATTTTCTCTATTACCCACACTATCTGCATTCGTGTCCGCTCAGTTCCGGACTTAGTGCACATACTTTCATGTTCTCTATTGCACTTCAATTTTGAGATAGAGCTAATTGTGATGGGTTACGTTATCAGGTTCTCCTTTTCCAGCCCCTAAACCAAACACAGGGCTATCGAGGCACTTCCTCCCTGTGTTTCTTTACTAACTCCCCTTGCAATCAGATGGTGTCCAGTTTACAAGTGGGCTATATGGTCTGTATCCTCATTGCCTCATGATGGTTGTGCCAACCGGGCTTATCTTCCCTCCTCGGGATGTCCTGAGATGAGCTGGTACACATCTTGAATTGCTCAAACCTCCTCACGCCTCAAAGGGACCGATTTTTATTTTATTTTATTTGTCTCTGAGGCCACGACCCTAGTTAAGATGCAAAAAGAATTTGCGAGACACCTCGCAGAGGACGCGTCGGGCCTTATCGGGGCCTCCACGTCCTTACGTAGGCACGCCTGGCTTCGGTCAGCCTCGCTTTCTGAAGAAGCGAAGGCCCTGGCTGAAGAGCTTCCCTTCCATGGGGAGGGGCTTTTCAACCCCGACACCGACTCCAATTTGAAAAGTAAGCAAGAGGTCAGGGTGGCGGCCAAAGACTATGGCTTCCCCCCCCAACCCTACCAACAACGACAGCGATTCAGGCCCAATCAAGGGTTCTATCGCAGATTCTCTAACTCCTCCTTTGGGAGGAACAGGTTTAATAACCAGACTAGATTTCAACAGGGTCGTAGAACACCCTACTCCTCGTTCAATCAGAAACCGAGGTTCCAACCCTATCAGGGTAAACCCAAGGGCACCCCGCCTCCAAGAAGCGGCTTTGATGCCCCCGAGTCTCTCGGCCAGTTGCCTCCCGAGCCTGTTGAAGCTCTATCCCTCTGTTTGACCTCCCCTCCGGCTATAGCTCCCAGCTCCCCTACGTTTGGGGACAGGTTACGCCCCTTTGCATCCGCCTGGGCCTCTATTACTTCAGACAGGTGGGTGCTGTCAATAGTCACCCACGGCTATGTTATAGAGTTCTCTGAAGAGCCGCGAGTTGGTAAGGTTAGGCGGACCCTAGCTAGCCCAGCCCTGCAACAAGAGGTAGACTCTCTGCTACTCAAGGGTGCGATTTCGATAGTTGATCCCTCCTCCATCCCGTGTTGTTTCTTCTCCAGATACTTTTTGGTTGACAAGAGGGGTGGTGGGTTCAGGCCCATCCTGGACCTCAGGGGTTTAAATGCACACATTGTACCCAAGCGTTTCCGGATGGTGACGTTGGAAACTATCATGCCTCTTTTAAATAAAGATTTGTGGTTTGCCACTTTGGATCTACGGGATGCGTACTTTCATGTCTCTATTGCACCCCACCACCGTAGATTCCTTTCCTTCATGATTAATGACACGGTTTTTTGTTTCAATGTCCTGCCCTTCGGTCTCGCCACGGCCCCGCGCGTTTTTACGAAATGCATGGCGGTGGTCGCGGCGTTCTTAAGGACCAAGGGCGTCACAATATACCCATATATTGATGATTGGCTTATTGTGGCCAGGTCACCTGACCAACTGCGTTCCAATGTTTGTTTTATTTTATCCCTTCTGCAGTCGCTCGGGCTGTTGGTGAACCCAGAAAAATCCAACCTCACCCCATCCCGGCAAGTGATCTTTATTGGGGCGCTGCTGGACTCTGCTACAGAGAAGGCTTACCTTCCTCCAGATCGCTTCTCAAACCTACAACGCCTCGTTCGTCTAGCTATAGCCTCACCCTTCATCGTAGCGAGGGATGTCCAAGTACTATTAGGCCACATGGCGTCGACCACATCAGTAACCCCCTACGCCCGCCTCCGCCTGCGCCCGCTTCAGGCTTGGTTTCTCTCCAACTTCAATCCACTCACAGGCGATCCCGGCGCCGTACTCTCCTTACCGTCGGAAGTCAGACGATCCCTGTATTGTTGGTCAGACCCAGACTGGGTCTGCGTAGGCATGCCGTTTCACCGCCCCAACCCCACCATCACCGTCACCACGGACTCTTCTCTAACGGGCTGGGGCGCACATTCCGACTCTCTGGTCGCACACGGCACCTGGTCGAGTGTAGAAACCGGCATGCACATAAATATGCTGGAATTACTAGCAGTGGACAGAGCTCTCAAATCCTTCGAGAGCTCTGTCGCCGGCCAGATAGTGCAGATTCTTACGGACAACACTACCGTAATGTTCTATCTGAACAAGCAGGGGGGAACGCACTCCCCCCTGCTGCTTCAGTTGACACTTCAGATATGGGAATGGTGCATAGAGAGACACATTCATCTTGCGGCCCTTCATGTCCCGGGAGAAGAGAACACGCTGGCGGACGTCCTCAGCAGGCGTCCGATGTCGCACCACGAGTGGTCCCTACACCCGGACGAGGTGCGACGACTCTTTCTGGCGTGGGGCTGGCCGGAAATAGACCTTTTTGCCACGCGGCACAATGCCAAGTGTGCCCTCTACTGCTCTCGTCAGGAAGAGCGGTCGGCGAGGTCCTTGGGAGACGCCTTCCTTCACCTCTGGTCGGGCCGCCTGATGTATGCCTTCCCGCCGTTCCCTCTACTTCTGCGGGTGACATCCAAGCTGCTGATAGACGGCTCCTCCTGCATTCTGATCACCCCTTGGTGGCCCCGCCAGGCATGGTTCTCCACCCTTCTTCAACTGTCCAGACGGACCTTTGTTCCTCTTCCCACCAGGGTAGACCTCCTATCCACTCAGGAGGGGAGGGTTCTCTATCCAGAGGCACACAAACTCAGGCTTACTGCCTGGAGAATCCTCCCCTCCCAATGACTAAGTTCTCTGAGCTGTCTCGCCCTGTTCTGGATATTGTAAATGCTGCCCACAGGCCTTCCACGGAACGGTCTTATGTTTTTAAGTGGGAAAAGTTTACCCAGTTTGCTGTTTCCAGGGGGGTTGACCCGTCTACGGCCCCCATTCCAGTGGTTTTAGACTTTTTGGTGTCTCTATCGAGCTCAGGGTTATCCCCCTCCTCTATCAAGTGTTATCTAGCAGCGCTATCTTGGTACAGGAGGAAGGTTGGGTTCCCCTCCTGTTTTGCCGACCCCATGGTCCGCATTTTCATGCGAGGACTCCACAATTCTAAACCGACGGCGGCACCAGTAACTCCCTCTTGGAGCCTAGACCTTGTCCTCCAGTCACTAGTGAGGCCACCTTATGAGCCCTTATCCTCGGCTCACATTTCCCATTTGTCTTGGAAACTCGCCTTCCTGGTTGCTATCACTTCAGCTAGGCGGGCGAGTGAGCTTTGTGCCCTCAGAGCTGATGCTCCTTATTTGAGACTCCACAGGGATAAGGCAGTCCTTAGGACGGATATTGCGTTCCTTCCTAAAGTGGCTACATCTTTCCATATGTCCCAAGAAATTATACTCCCTGCTTTTTTTAGGGATCCATCCACACCCCTAGAACGCTCCCTCCACTACCTAGATGTGAGGAGAGCCCTAGCTTTTTATTTGGACAGAACAGCTAGTATAAGGAAGTCTCCTAGGTTATTTGTAAAATACCGCAGGGATGAGTTGGGCCTGCCTATTTCTCCTCAGAGGTTTTCCTCCTGGGTTGTCTCTGTAATTCGGCTGGCCTACCAGTTGAACAACAAGCCGTTACCAGAGCAAGTAAAGGCGCATTCCACCAGATCAATGTCAACTTCTGCCGCGTTCCTCCGTGGGATTCCGCTGGAGACCATCTGCCGTGCTGCAATCTGGTCCAACCCGTCATCGTTTGTGTCCCACTATAAACTGGATACAGTTTCTAGACGTGATGCGGAATTTGGGAGAGCGGTGCTGTTTTCGGCAGTGGCATGACGCCCACCTTCCATGGTGAGTAGCTCGCTATTCTACAGATGTGTGAATCCACAGTGACTACGATAGAGAATTATGGGTTGCTTACCTGTAACCGTAGTTCTCTGAGTAGTCACCTGTGGATTCACACATCCCCGCCCGTCCTCCCCTCGAGTGTCATGCCCCGCCTTCTGGCTGCTTTGTGGCGGAAGAGAATGAGGGCTAGCCCCACCCACGGGCTATATATACTCGAGGCCGAGGGTGGGCGGGGCTAGTATTAATGAGTTTTTTATGCTTTCTAGAAGGCTCCGAACTGTCCTGCTGACGCGGACGTATACAGATGTGTGAATCCACAGGTGACTACTCAGAAAACTACGGTTACAGGTAAGCAACCCATAATTCACCTATAATCAAAGAGCATTTTGAACTATCAACAGCAATGGAATTGAACTAAACTTGAGCAATAGAGAATACTGGACCTTGGAAATTGGAAGCTGCTTGCATTTCCTTCGTGCCACGGCCATCTCCCAGGAGGCGCCTGCAAACGCTGCCATGACTTGGGGCATTTGCAGATGCGGAGGCTTTCGTTCTCCGCTGGACCAACTGGCAGGCACACACTCGCAAGTGCATCTGTCTCAGCCTGCCAGTTGGAATCCCTGGGCAGGCATTGCCTGGAAACTGCAGCTCGGACCCCCTTTTTCTCTTCAACTCCACCCACGGCGCAGTCCCGTATCACCCCTTCCTTCCAAGGGACCCATTGGATTGTAAGGGGTGATACAGGACTGTGCCATGGAGAAGAAGGGGGCGTGCCCTGCGGTTTCCAGGCAGTGCCTGCGTGGGGTTTCCAACTGGCAGGCGCACACTTGCGCGCTTGCTAGTTGGAATCTTGCCACTGCCCCCTTACAGGGCTTCAGTGCCCCCCAAATTCCGAGCCTCCCACCGCCCCCTTGGAACGCCTCACTGCCCACTAAGGGGCAGTACCGCCCACTTTGGAAACCACAGGTCTACTCCCTTCCTTAAGGGTATACCCTTAGACTGTATCTGCAAGGCAGCTATCTGGTCCAACCCGTTGACTTTTGTATCCTATTATAGACTGGACACTAGGACCAGGAAGGACACAGCTTTTGGGAGATCTGTTCTCTCCTGCTGTCCTCCATGAACCTTGTGGGTGGGGTTACTTTGGTAGACACTCGATACCGCAGGTTGCCTTCTTTGTATTGGTACCTTACGTTTCTCGTTCTTGTAACATGCTCTTAAACATGCCTTTTTTCTCACTGGTACAAAGTGTTTACTCTCTGATAAGATGTACTAATGTTTGATGCATACCATCAGTTCAGTTATCTCATCACTGAGTTATGAAACATTTATTGTATCTGTACCCGATGTTGTCACTTGCAATCTCGTGATATCAAAGTGTGCTTCTTTTACTCCTGTTATATTGGGCCCAGCTGATTGTCGCTGGCCTTTATTTCGCTGGTCATACATATGTGCAAGTTATACTGTGCCCAGCTGACTGTCGCTGGTCAAATTGCTTGAACTGTTTGGACTTTTTGGGCCTTCGTTGTACTCACTCATTTGGTGAGATTACTGTTTTTTTCTGACCTGCCTTTAATAAATCATGTGTTTGGCCCTTATGAAGGTGTTGGTTTGTGTTTCCCGGCTCCAGGACCTTAGCTTGTTAGTCTCCACATGTGTGCATTCACAGAGTCCACAAAGAAAAATGATGGGTTACATATCTGTGACCATGCTTCTTCGAGTGAACTCTGTGAATTCACACAAACCCGCCCCTGCCCTCCTTTCTTTAGCAATCTCCAATCTGCCTCTCGGGCTTCTCCGATGGTGATGGGGGAAGGGCCTGGGCGGAGGGGTCATATGGCATAATGAAAGGTCTCGTCTCTGCCTGCCCACTCTGACATCCGTTGGAGTGCTGCAGAGTACATGAGCCTACAGATATGCCTGATGAATGAAGTGGGCAGAAAAGGGAGGAATCCGAGGAGGGAAAGGAAGTGAGAACTGTGTGCTGGGCATTCTTGGTGCGCATGCATATTGTAATGGATTGGCCTACCTTAAAGGGTTGGTGTAAAAGGCAGAAAACAGGCCCGGCTTGCTAAAGCTAAGGAGCGCTGAGGTGAGGAGCAAACAGGCAGCCAAATAGCCCAAAGTACAGTCTGATTGGCAGATGAAATTGGAGGGAAAAGCTTAGTAACTGGGGATGGATGGAGCCAGAGGCAAATAGAAGATGCTGAGGCAGCCATTTTAGTTTGGTTAGGAGTTTGGTGTGGAAGAAGACAGGAGTTTTGAAGGGGGAAGGAAGGAAAGGAGTTAGGAACTGTTTGTTTTATGAAAGATACCACTTTGAGGATAATAGTTAATAGGTGTCACACCACAGAGTCTCCAGGCTGCCCATTTGCCCAGGCCTACACAGGCCCATCCGGCCTATGAAGTGGTTAAACCGTCAGTTTGATGCTCCCCAGGCCCCATCGGGGCCTCTCTGCATTCTCGTGTGAAAGTGGCACGGAATGCACAGATAACTACATCCAAGGTTACCAAAGCGAGACTCTCTTTTGTTCAGGGAGATCAAGTGTGCCCAAGCCCTAGAAGGCAACAATAGGTCTCTGGAGTGGGAGGAAGGGAGATTTCAATTTTTTTTATTTAAAAAAATCCTGTTTGGACTTCTCTGTGTGTGGAACTTTGTTTTAAGACACTTAAGATGAAAGTACCATCTTCTGTGAGAAGTAAAGTCTGACAAATTATTAGAAACCATTACGCATATTGTCTGTTTAAAATAAACAACATATTTCTGTTTCATTTCAACTGAAGTCTTTGTGTCGCTTTTTAAAAATTCTACTGAATGATGTGGCCTATGAAATAATAAATTGGTTGAAGCAAAAGAAACCTTTAATAAATAATTGGAGGCAGCAAAAGTTAAATATAATTTACAATTGTGGCTTCCCACTGTGAAGAGGAGGAAAATATACCGTTCACTTTTATTAAACCGTGGCAGGGCAGGCAATACTTCAATCCCACCACTGCCACCAAATGTGATGAGGTTCAAAGCCTAGTACTGGATTCACTGTGGACGATTGACCACTGCCACCAATTATAAAGGTTTTCCTACTTTATTAGCTTGCTGCCACCATTTGTCAAGGCTTGACCACTAGATGTGAGGGTCTTTGTGAATAAACGACTTCCATAGATGTTGTGTTCAAAGTGTTTAACAGTTTATTTTACACAAATGGGCTTTAGGTGGTTTCAAAAGAGGCTCCGAAGAGGTACAAACTTGGAATTTTAAACAATATAACACTGGGGTTTTAACTTACACTTACACAGTTACTAGCACAAGTAACTACTTAATACTGGGTTACTCTCAACCCTTACTAGGACTAAACTTGTCCCACACTTGGGTTTCCCTAAACCCACACACAGAACTGAACTGCACACTGCAGTTCCAACAGACAGCTTGCAGCTTCAGCAACTGCCAATTCCCAACTAACTCTGGTCACAGCTGCTGGCCAACTGACATTCTCCAACTGTCAAGATTCAAACTGAACATTCTAAAGCCAGAGTGGCTTTCTATTGTCATGGCAACAGCCTCTGCCTAAAACTTGCTGCTGCGAACATTCTACTGCTCACTCTCTGTAGCTTTTAAAGACTGTCCCTTTTAAATACCTAAACAAACATGTGATTAACATATAAACAACCACCTCATCACACCCACTTTCTGGCCTTGTGTGAGTGAGGGTGTGTGTGCGCGCGCTCTAATCCCTTCATGGCCTTGCCTTGGGCCAAACCTTGACGTTTTGTCCTTTGTCCTCAATCTTGGGTGTGTGGTGGTGCCCTGCTGTTACACGTATCTTCTAGCCACTCCTCCTTCTCTTTCCTCTTCATGGGAAAGAGCTTACTGCCATCAGCAAGCATGTATAGAAGGGAAGCAATGGATGGTGGGGGAGCAACTAGCCAAACAGTGTCTCCCTCCCTGCCTCTGTATGCTCTTGAGTGTGGGGTGGGGGCGGCTGAGTTTGCTTCATGGTGCATACTTTGAGAACCACTGGAATAATACGGAATAGAGTAAAGCAACTAGCTCAGAGTAGCACCATGAGATTGATGAAGGTGGGAATTGATGTCTGAACATTAGAACATGCTTTCAGTTGGGCACAGAGAGAGGATATGGGCATTACTTCAATTAGTATATCTGAATATCTTAGTGAACAAGTCCAAAATGATTTCCAGACCTAGGGAAAGTCATATATTGTTTTGCCTTTCTTCCCTTACCTGCAATCACTTTCATACAATAGTATCTATCCCTTCCCAGGTTCACAGAATCACTTACGTATATACAGTAGAGTCTCGCTTATCCAACATTTTGTATTATCCAATGCAGTCTGCCTCCTGCCTGGAATAATGTCCAGAGTGGGAGAAAGAAAGAACCCTTGTCTGTTTTGGTGCTAAATTCGTAAATACTGTAATTATTACATAATGTTACCATGTACTGAACTGCTTTTTCTGTCAATTTTTTGTAAAATGTGTTGTTTTGATGCTTCATTTGTAAAAATCATATCGCAACTTGACGTTTAATAGGCTTTCCCTTAATCCCTCTTTATTATCCAACATTTTCGCTTATCCAACATTCTGCTGGCCCATTTATGCTGGAAAAATGATTCTCTACTGTATTTAAAAAACAAAAGCAAATATGAATTCCAGTTTCACCAGCTATATATAGTTTTATGATTATTTGCATTAGTTTAATGTTTCTATTTTCAACCAAACTATTCTCTTGTTCTTTGCTTTTTCTGTAGTTAGATGCAGAAGAAATACGTCATTTGTCCAAAACTCTTAAATGTCCAGACTGTGATGCTGATATTTCATTTGAAAGGAGTCCTCAACAAATTGCTGACATAATGGAAGAAGCTAGATTGCGCCTCTTAACTGCACAAATAGTTTGTATTTCTTCTTTTTGTTAGAATATTTTTATATATCAGTTTTCCCTGATTCCTAAATATATACCTTAACATTCAGAAATTCTTAAATATAAAATGAAAATACATTCTTCCTAATGTGTTTTGCGACTATTAATTTTAAACATGTACCTGTAATTAAGATGGAGAGATCTGTAACTTGAAGTCAATGTATCCAGAGATGTTTGCTGGTTCAGTGAATTAATGAGTTGACTTCCTTATTCCTGTCCTATAGGAGTAAGCTGAAGAGTTTTGAAGAAGTCACTTAAACCTCCTCGTGAGAAGGGTGTGTGCGCTTTTCATGTTGGTTCTGAAGTAGACTGGCCCCCCTCCAGAGGCTAGGACACTACCATGTTCCTTTAGGCCGCAACTCCCAATGACTGGCTCCTTCAACTTTCTTACATATGTCTTGTTCACCATATCGCTTATCTTATTTGCTCTTTTTTGCTTGTTGTATCTTTTAAAAATGAGGTGTTTGGAACTATACAGTACTCCATCGCAGAATATGGTGGTATTATTACTTCCCTGGATTTGAAAACTATTCTTCTTTTAATGCAGCCTAATGTATTTGCTGGCATTTTTGCAGCATCAGTAATAATCTCATGTAGTATTGCTGAGCCAAGTAGCTCCCATTCTATAACTTCGCATTTGGTTATTTTGGCCTAAATACAGAATTTTACATTTGTTGAATTTCATTTTATTAATTTATGCCCAATTTTCTAGATTATCAAGGTCCTTCTGAATTCTCTCCCCATTTTCTAATGCAGTGATTTTCAACCTTTTTTGAGCCGCAGCACATTTTTTACATTTACAACATCCTGGGGCACACCACCCACCAAAATGACACAACATGACACTTTAACACAGTAATACATATAGTTAATATGTTTTAAAATGTATTTATACACTCAGTGTGAAACCTGGACCTGTTTCGATGAACACAACATAGATATCCTGGCAGGAATGGCAGAAAGACACAAACTTCCCACTCAGAACTCCCATAACCAAGAGAAAATACTATAAGAGTTTGGTGGGCATTGACCTTGGGTTTTGGAGTTGTAGTTCACCTATATCCAGAGAGCACTGCGGACTGAAACAATGTTGGATCAGGACCAAACCTGGCAAGAATACTCAATATGCCCAAATGTGAACACAGATGGAGTTTGGGGAAAATAGACCTTGGCATTTGGGAGTTACAGTTTCTGGGATTTATAGTTAACATAATTAAAAAGTATCGTGAACTCTTGCAACAATGGAATTGAACCAAACTTGGCATATTGAACTCTCATTACCAACAGTAAGTACTGAAAGGGTTTGCTTGGGAATTGACCTTGAGTTTGGAAGTTGTAGTTCACCTACACCCAGAGAGCACTGTGGACTCAAACAATGTTATGTTATGTTATGCTGTTGTTTGTTTTCTATCCAGAATCGCAATGTTGGAAGGAGGTTCACCACTTTAAGGTCCCTAAAACAGGCATGGGAAAACTTCGGCCCTCTGGATGCTTTGGACTTCAACTCCCACCATTCCTAACAGCCTGAGGCCCTTTCCTGCTTAAGTGGCTGAGGGGGGAAAAGGAAAAGGGCCTGAGGCTGCTAGGAATGGTGGGAGTTGGAGTCCAAAACACCTGGAAGGTCCAAGTTTGCCAATGCCAGCTTTCGACAGAGACCTCTTCCTCCACCTTCCCCTTCGCGCCCTTTCTTCCCCCTCCTGCCGAACACTTACTTTTTTTTCTACACTGCCGCTTCTGCTGCCATTTTGATCCGAGGGGGCAGCGTGAGGGTGTTCACGAGGGGAGGGAGAAAGACGTGACCCATCCGGGCTCTACTGTGCAGACTCATCCCTGAGCAAAGTGAGGCAAAGTGAGCAGAGCGAGGCTAGGAAGAAGGGAGCCTGAGTGGAGAAGAAAAAGTGTTCAGCAGGAGGGGGAAGAAAGGGTATTGGAAGTTCCAGTTTCCCACGGCACACCTGATAATCGCTCACGGCACACTGGTTGGGAAACACCGTTCTAATGTATATCACGCACTTCTTACTTTTGTATCATTTGCAAATTTGATGACTCCTCTGCCCCATCACCTAGATCAGAGCTTCTTCAACTTTTCCACTTTGAGCCCCTTGTGGCCTGAGAAATGTTTATGTGACCTCAGGTGTATAAAGTAGGTATCAAGCTTGTGTATTTCGGTTGAACCTCGATCCACTTCTGCTGGCCAGATTCTGGTAGACCCCCATATTTCTTTTCGTGCACCTCCCAAAAATGGGCGGGTAGTCAAGAGAGCCGTTTTCAGTCCATAGCTGAAAAATATGGCTAGATCTGACCCATTGGCAGCAGTGGGTACCTTATGAGGCTCCCCTTTCCCTTCCTGGGAGCATTTCATTTTTTCCCTACAAGGGAGCCTGGGTGTCAGCAACAGGATTAAGAAAGCATCCTTCCTGGGATCCTTTCCTTTTTTCCTTCAAGAGAGCATGGATATCATCAACGAGATTAAGAAGGCACCCTTCCTGGGATCCTTTCCTTTCTTCCCTTCAAGGGACCTTGAGTGTCACCAACAGGGTTAAGAAAGTACCCTTCCTGGAATCCTTTTTCCCTTGAAGTGACCCTGGGTGTCAATAGCAGGGTTAAGAAAGCACCCTATCCATCCCATTATGGAGGGAACTTCCCAGGCTCCATTTCACATTATTTGTCCACATATACTTCATTAATACCTGGATTAAAAGCATCAGAGTTGAGATACCACTCTTTCTGCAATCCTTTCTGTTCTGTCTATGTAGCACAGCAGTTCTCGTTTGTGCCTGGAGAACTGGGGCTAGGACCTGGGGTCCCATTAGCATTAGGCCCTGCAGCTGCAGAACCAGATTCAGAGGATGAGTTGGAAGATTGGGGAGAAGGACAGTTTCCCTTCAGTGGGCCTCCTTCGCCCACGGAGAGTTTGGCATGGGAAGAATTGATGTTTGGCCCTGACGTAGATTCAGATAACCAGGTGCAACTGGAGGGCAGCGATTGTGGGAGTTATGAGCACCCAGGCGGGAAAGGTTCACAGGAGCTCCTGAGTCAAAACATGGAAGCAAGCGGCTGGGAAGATCCCAGGGAGGGAAGCTCTCATGTAGATAGTGACCCAGATGGTGAGAGGCAAGGCTGAACCTTTGATAGGAGAAGTAGCATTGAGTCCCGCAGAAGGGGATGGTACCGCAGCCTAGACAGGCCGAGGTCCGTCAGCAGAGATTGGAGACGACGAAGCCTAGAGCGTCGGGGACCTCGGCCGAAGGATTAAGTATAGGAGTCGTGGGAACGAATCCTCAGTGCTTCGGCCACGTCTCATTTGAATAGGCGTGAAGCGAAGTGGGTCCACGGAGCTAAGTGAGCTAGTGGCCATCAAGGTTGCTTTTGAAGTGTGGCGTCATTTGCTGGAAGGGGCTAAATTCCCGGTGGAAGTTCACACCGACCACAGGAATTTGGAGCACTTGAAGACCCAGCGCAAATTGAACCAGAGGCAACAGAGATGGTCCCTGTTCTTTGAGCGATTCAATTTCCGCATCCACTATGTGACTCCCAAGCAGACCAAGCAAGCTGATGCTCTGTCTCGGAAGCTGGAGTATGTTCGTGGCGGAGAAGGGCTTTCCGAGGCCCTTTTGCTTAAAGCGGAGAACTTTGCGGCTGCTCGGGCGGCCCCAGTGAACCCTCCAGCGGCCTCGCCGGCCCCTGGGGACAAGAGACCTCTGAGTGACCGGGTCCAGGCGCGCCAACGAACTGACCCTTGGGTGCAAGAGCAGCTGACCAAGGGGGTGCAAGCCCCTTTCCAGGTACAGAACGGGGTGCTCTATCACCGCGACTCTGTCTATGTTTCTCCTGGGCCCGAGAGGGAGGACGTTCTCAAACTTTGCCATGATAGCCGGGCCGCAGGTCACTTTGGGCTGTTCAAGACCCTCCAGTTGGTCCTACGGGATTTCTGGTGGCTTAAAGTGCGAAGGGATGTGGAGGACTATGTGGGCTCTTGCCCTGTGTGCCAGCGGGCCAAGAACCAGGGGGGCAAGCCGGCCAGTTTGCTCCAGCCGCTTCCGACCCCTTCTGCTCCCTGGAAGATGATTTCGGCCGATTTCATCACCGACCTGCCCAAGTCCAAGGGGTTCACCACGATCCTGGTCGTGGTGGACTGTTTCACCAAGATGGGACACTTCATTCCCTGTGTGGGGGGGGCCTACTGCCAAGGAGACTGCTGATATGTTTGTGCAACATGTGTTTCGGCTGCATGGACTTCCACAGAGTTTGGTGACGGACCGTGGCACCCAGTTCACTTCCCAGTTCTGGAAGGCTGTCCAGAAGCTGCTGGGGATTGACGTCCGGATGTCCACGGCCCATCACCCCCAGTCTGACGGGCAAACCGAAAGGGTTAATGCCACCTTGGAACAGTATCTACGGTGCTATGTTAACTATCAACAAAACAACTGGGCGTCCTTGTTGTCGTTGGCGGAGTTTGCCTACAACAATGCGACGCAGGAATTCATTAAAGAGACTCCTTTCTTTGCTAACTATGGACACCATCCTCGGTTCTACCCTCCGGTGGACCCATCTGGGGCTCTGCCGGCGGCATCGGATTGGCTTCGGGAGCTCACGGCGCTCCAAGACTTTCTACGTACTCAATTGGACCAGGCTAAAGCGGATTACAAGCGGATGGCTGATCGGCGGCGCCAGGAGGGTCCTGAGATCCTGGTGGGGGATAAAGTTTGGCTTTCTACCAAGAATCTGCCCACGCAGAGGCCCAGCCGCAAGTTGGATGCGAGATTTTTGGGGCCTTACAAAGTGTTGGAGAAGGTGGGGCCTGTTTCCTTCAAACTACAACTCCCAGCGGACATGAAGATCCACCCTGTGTTTCACCGTTCCTTGCTCCGCCCGGCAAAGGGGGTGCGGCCTGATGTGACGCAGCCGCCCCCTCCCCCTGTGATGCGGGACGGGGAGGAGGAGTTCGAGGTGCAGGACATCCTGGATGCACGCATCAGATACCGGAAGCTGGAGTATTTGATTGACTGGAAAGGTTTCGGGCCGGAAGAGCGTTCCTGGACGCCGGCCCGGGATGTTCACGCCCCGGACATTGTCGCTCGGTTTCACCGCAAGTACCCTGACAAACCCAAGCCTCGAGGGAGGCCTCGGAGGGGCCCTGAGGGGGGGGGATAGTGTAGCACAAGTGGGTCCACGGAGCTAAGTGAGCTAGTGGTCATCAAGCCCTGCCTTGCATCTGCCTTGCCTTGTTTCCTGATCCGCAGTGTTGCGCGGAGCCTTGTCTTGTTTCCTGATCCGCAGTGTTGCGCGGAGCCTTGCTAAGCCTTTGGACTTTGCCACGTTTGTTTTGGACATTATTGCTTCAAGCCTTTTGGATTACTTGCTATTCTCTTGGACAATATCTTTTGAACTGTTTTTATACTCAATAAAGTAGTTAGCCTTCAGTCCGTCTCTGTGTGTGTGATTAAGGGGCCAGTCAAGTCCGTGCATCGTGACAGTCTACAAGGGAAACCATATTTAATGCTTTATTAAAACTGTTTCTACTCTAGAGGACACAGGTGTTTTTCTGAGAATGAGTCTTCTCTTTTTGTTTGTTGGGATTATGATTATGATTATTAATATTATTTTTCTTTGTGGTGTCTGTGAATACACATGTGGAGTGACTGCGCAGGCACCAACAGAAACCTTCCCAGTTGAAATTTTTCAAGTTTTGGCGGTAACCCCGCCAAGCTCCTGGCAAAGTATATAAGGGCCCCGTGCGCGCCTCCCCAATTCTTTTTTTTTTGCCGCAAGACTCGCATCGGAACTTTCCAGTATTTTTGGCTATGTCCACAACACGATTCAAGCATTGTATTACGTGTTCCAGGAAGATTCTGGATTCGGATGGCCACGCCGAGTGTCTCTACTTCCTGCTGCCCATGTCTCCACTTCCTGCTGCCATTGTCAGGCACTGATGGCACAGATGAGGAAAAACCCGGCCCAGCGTCTTTGTCTCCATTTGCACCAGCAATCCTTGGCCCCGATGGTGACGGCTGTCCCATTGACTTCCTCAGGGAAAACGGCGTCTGACTTGGCCGTTCTGTCCACCTCGATGGCTTCGGCCACGGCAGTGCATTCTATCCCGGTTGGGAATAAACCGCCTGCCAAGCCACACTCAATGGTTTTGACTGTGTCAAAGTCATCCAGAGACACGAGACAGGAGAAATGACTGTGCACACTGACCACTGAGATGGTGCAGGTTCGCCGTTTGTCAGTGAGCTCCGTGGCCTCTATTCACTCCAAGAGGTCCACACGGTCGACTGTGGCAACTCCTCCATCAACAATATAAGTGCGTATCACTTTTAAGCGTGCACATGAGGAGTCCCGTCGAGTGACGGCGCCATCATCGGTGCCGACTCCGGAGAAATCGTTGGCGAAGACTTCTAAGCCTCAGTCTTGCCGGGGACGGGGTGAGGGGGACAGTCTTGAACTGGCTGTCCTCCTTCCTCCGGAACCGGCTACAGCGAGTGAGAAGGGGTGAGGTTGTCTCAGGGGGCACCCCCCTCCTTTGTGGGGTGTCTCAGGGGGCAATCCTCTCCCCTTTATTATTTAACATCTATGTTCGACCACTTGCTCAGTTGGTACGCAGCTTCGGTCTGGAGTATCACCAATACACGGATGACACCCAGCTCGTTCTGGGGATGGAGGGCCGGCCCGACTCCGTAAACGATAATTTCCATCGCTGCCTTGAAGCCGTTACTGGATGGCTGCGAGCCAGTAGGTTGAAGGTGAATCCGGCTAAGACGGAGATCCTGTGGCTGGGTCGTCCGGGTACGGGAGAGATCCAGCTCCCAAGTTTGGACGGTGCGGCGCTTCGCCCGTCGCCATCTGTCAAAAGCCTGGGAGTCACACTTGATTCTCAGCTGTTGATGGAGAAGCATATCTCCATTGTCAGTGAGTAGCTTTTTACCACCTCCGGCAGGCGAGGAAACTGGCTCCCTACCTGTCCAGTCATGACCTGGCCACAGTGGCCCAAGCCACGGTCATCTCAAGATTGGACTACTGTAATGCGCTCTACGTTGGCCTTCCTCTGTCGGTAATCTGGAAGCTTAAGCTGGTGCAGAACGCTGCAGTTCGGCTGGTGGCAGGCCTACCATCTTGCTGCCACATCACGCCTGTTCTGCGCGAACTGCACTGGCTTCCAATAGAGCACCGGATCACCTTCAAAGTGCTGGTTCTGACCTTTAAGGCCTTGAATGGTCTGGGGCCAGTGTACCTAAGGGACTGCCTCTCCCTATATAGTCCTCCAAGACCACTGCGATCTGAGTCCCTGAACCTTCTTGCGGTGCTGAGCTGTAAAACCCTTCACCTGACCTCAACGCGGAGGAGAGCCTTTAGCACCATCGCTCCAGTATTGTGGAACGCTCTTCCTCCCACAATCCGCGCGTTGTCTAACTTACTAGCCTTCCGGAAGGCTTGTAAGACCTTTCTGTTTGTACAGGCATTTGGTCAGTAATAACTCTAGGCCTTCTACCACATAGCCGTAGGCCTCATGAGTAATCTTGGTGTGCGCGCGTTACTGTATAGTTTTAATTATGGATTTTAATCTTGATGTTTTATCGTGTTTTTATGGTGTTTTTAGCATATGTAAGTTGCCCCGAGCCTGACGGGTGTGGCGACTAATAAGCCGAAATAAATAAATAAGAAGAGGGCAATGCCTCCTCTTCGACATCGTCGAGGGTCGCCACTGCGGCCTCCTTGGTGTCCTCGGCACGCTCTTCGCCAGTTCTGGCGGCACAGCCTTATCCAGAGTGGTGCCCTCTGGATAAGGCTGTGACACAGGTGGTCAAGCCTCCATTGCAAGAGCTCCTCTTATCGTCAGAGGCCTTGGTATAAACTGTTGTTTGAGTTCCTCATTCTTCGGGGCATGCCTTGAGCTCGGCTCGGCAGTTGTTCCCGGCGACATCGACAAACTGCGAGGCTTGCCAGGGTTGCGCAGGTGTCGGCAACAAAACAACCGCCTCAAGCCTCCCCAACTCGCGTGCAGTTGGCCCCTTCAACATCACCGAAGTCATGCTCGGATGCCGGAGGTAGTGACGATGAGGCACCACACTCTGTTCGCTAGGTGTCGGTGTTATCGTTGGGCATCGAAAGATCTCCAACACATGAGGCTTAGGTGGATCTGCCGCTACCCACAGATAACATCCGGGCGTTTGCGAATCAGATGACCAGAATGGCAGGAGAGTTGGGCCTCGAGAAGAAACAGGCTTCCACAGCAGTGACCGATCCAGTGTTCCGCAGGGTGCAGTCCCAGGCTCCCCCAGCGCCACAGTTGCCGTTCCTGCCCTACCTCCTCTAAGTAGTCCAATTCTCATGGAAAGCTCCATCTTCCATCCCTCCCACCTCCAAAAAGATTGAAGCGTGGTACAGGACGGAGGATGACTGGTTTGAGTGGCTAAAGCATCATCCCACTCTGAACTCTGTAGTAGTAAAGGCTGCCCAGTCGTCGGGTCGAGAGTCCTCCACCCGCTCGGATCGAGAGGGGAAGCGCTTCGACGCCATCAACCGATATATTGCTGCTCGTTTGTCCAATTTCTGTTGGGGTTTTTGATTAACATTGGTAATGTGCCATGTTGTTAAGGATACATGCCTTTTGTACCGTGCTCTATATTGGGACATTGTTGATGCTTATGTAACCATCATATGCATTTTTCCTCCCCATATGGGGACATACTGTTTAAGATGTTTGCACTTTTTAGCTCATCTGAACTTTTGGGGTCTGCGTATCCCAAGGTTTACTCTCGTTGGATAGATGTCCAGTTATTTATTGTGGTTGCTTGTTGCAATAAATTATATTTTGTTCCTTAAAATGATGGTCGGTTTGTCTTTCCTGCCTCCTGGACCTAAGCTTCCTAAGTCTCCACATGTGTGTATTCACAGACACCACGAAGAAAAATGGTAGGTTACATACCTGATCATCTTTTTTCGAGTGGTGCTCTGTGAATTCACACAAACCCGCCCAGATTCTTACAAACCTCCCCCTTTCTCGTCGCCTTGCGACATAGGAATTGGGGAGGTGCGCACCTTATATGCCCTGACGGGAGCATATAAGGTTACTGCCAAAACTTGAAAAATTTAAACTGGGACGGTTCTCTTTCGTGATCATCTGCGAATACGTACTCGTGCAATATCTGTGGACACACAGAGCAAACCGGAACCTTCTGGAAGATAAAAAGAAACATTAATGGTAGCCCCGCCCCTCCATATATAAGCTCCCTCAGAGGAGCCACCCCCTCACTTCTCTTATTCCGCACAAAGCAATAGGAGAACCTTCATCTGTGATCGGACTGCTTATAGGTATTGAATTTATTTCTGGACATTGACTACTCTTTTTCTTATTCCTACTGGACATTCTGATCTATCTGGCTTGACCCGGTCTGTTTTGACTTCTCTGGTATGGCTACCACATCCTTCAAAAAGTGTGGTCAGTGCCCCAATATTTTGCCTGACACCGACGGGCATCTGCTGTGCCTGGTCTGTTTGGGTGAGGGTCATCTCTCTAGGTCCTGTCAAATTTGCAGGTCCTTTACCACCCAGACCAGAAAAAATCGAGAGGCCAGGCTCAGAATGGCTCTCTATGAGAAGTCGCTGCTTCCCATGCAGCCTCCTCTTCTGGATGCTGACCTCTTACCAGCGATCGATGTGCCGGCCTTGACCCCCCCCCATGGGGGGACCGACCGAGAGGTCACTCCTCCGAGGCCTGAGGCGGCCCTGGCAGAGGGGCAAGCCAAACAGCCTAAAACGGCCTCATCAAAAGATGGCCGCCAGGCTCCTCTGGCTAAGAAGAAGCCAGTAAAAAGGGCGCGAAAGGAAGAGGCTCCCTCTGTTCTGGCTACAGCGCTGTTCTCTCCTCCGCCGGCAGCGAGACCTAGATCCTCCCCTGTGGGCAAGGATCAGCCAGCGCAGCCTCTGCCCCCGCAGCCGGCACAGCTGCTCGAGCCCGAATGCTGTCAGGGCAGAGGGGAAGTTGCAGCAGCCTCCAGGCCCGACCTCGGAGCGCCGGAGCCGCAGATCGCGCATGCGCAGGCCTCGACATCGCAGCAGGAGGGCCCCGAACAGCTGATGATGACAGCTCCTCCTTTGGAGCCCCAGCTGAGCCTCTCCTCTCCGGCGGCGTCGGCCCCGGCGGCTATGGGACAACCACACACGCCGCTCTTCAGGTCCCCGGCCTCGAGGGAAGATGCGGCCTCGCCGATGGCCCCGATCCCGTCTGGCCCTTTCGACGGACCTTCAACCTCGGGATTGGCGCGCGCCAGGGCACCTCGCCGTTCGCGCAGTGCTTCACGTCGCTCCCGACGCCGTCGACGTCGGGATACTTCCTCGTCCTCTTCGACCTCCTCTTCCTCCTCGAGCTCTACCTCCTCCTCTTCGTCCTCCGGATCGAGGGGACGTCGGAGGAGGCGCAGAGCGGCGCGCAGGCACCAGCGCCGCGAGGAGAAGTGCAGACAAGCAGCTCTACCCGCGATGGCGAGCGCCCCTGCCCAGGATGCCCCACTTTGGCGCTGGACTGCAGAGGGCTTTGTGTACATCGGCCCTCCTCCACCGCAGGCACCTCCAGCACCCCAGGGTCAATCCTTCGTGGCTCCCCAGCGATCCGCTGCCCCTGCTGCCCAACCCTCGACCTCGACGGCCCAAGTACTACCTGCGCCCCAAGCCATCGCTCCCCAGCCCCCTGTGGGGCCAACCCAATGGAGCCGCGCAGTGCAGCCGCATCGTGCCATCGACCCAGCTTCCATTGATCGTCAGATGGACACTCATGTGTCTGGCGATGAACAGGACCCTGACCCCGAGGGCATGGACCCTACGGGGGATCAGGTCCCGCCTGACTTTAACAATTTTCTGATAATGATGGACAGACTGATCCGGGCCCTTGATTTGCCGACCCCTAAGGCTGTTGACACGGTGGAAGACCACATGTTCCCGTCCAATGAGCAGAAGGTCCCCACCCCCCAGGCGGTGCCCCCCCTCCCATTCTTAGCCAAGCTAGCTTCTCTCCCTGATACCTCGCCTGCACTGGTAACTGCAGTGCCTAGAAGGTTGGATTCTTTGTATAAGGTCGATTTCTCGGCCTATGAGTGGCTGGCAAGGCCTACGAAACCGAATTCGGTGGTCACTGAGCTCACCAAGTCGAGTCGCCCTAGAGGGAATATGACCACACCTTCAGACAGGGAAGGGAAGAAGCTGGACATGGTGGGCAGGGCTAGTTAACCGCATAGCGCGTTATGCGACGTACCTCAGTGGGTACCAAACCTACATTTGGAACCATATCCTCCCATACCTGGAACTGCTAGCGCCAGAACGCCGCCATCTTCCCAAGGCTCTTCAGGTCGAGGCCCTGGCGGTGTCCCGCTTCCAAAAGGACTTAGGCAAACACCTGGCCGAGACTTCAGGCAGACTGTTCGCCGAGGCCACCGCTTTGCGTCGCCATGCGTGGCTTCGTACGGCTGCTCTCTCCGAAGAGGGCAAGACTTTAGTGGAGGATATGCCCATGCAGGGTAAAGGGCTCTTTAACCCTGAGACCGACGCGGAACTGAAATCTAAGCAAGAGGTCTGGGTGGCGGCTCACGATTACGGTTTTCCGCAACAGTCGCAGCCCTACAATAGGCGTAGAGGGCAACAATCCGCCCCCTTCTATAGAAGGAATTTCGGCGGCCAATCAGGTGGAGGAGCTAGGTTTGGCTACAAGGGTCCCAACAGGTACCAACAGGGTAAGCGCCAGGGGTTTAACCCCAGGCAGAGGAATAGGCCTTACCAGGGCAAACCCAAATTCCAAGGGGGGTTTAAGCGGCGTTTTTAGTGCTCAGATGTGCCCTTTCTGTTTGTCTCCACAGATGCGACAGTTCCTCCCCCCCCCTCCTGCTAACCCGGAAGTTACTCAGCACACTGTTGTGCCCATCCCAGGTCCGATTTTCTTTCTGGACAGGCTAGCCCCCTATTATAGTGCTTGGGTGGCTATCACTACCGACTCCTGGGTGTTGAGTATAGTTGTTCAGGGTTATAGCCTAGAGCTGCTAGGGCAACCACCCCTAGGTTCCATCGTTTCTACCCCTAGTTCACCTCCCATCTGTGACGAAATTCGCACGTTGTTAGATAAGGGCGCAATTTCCCTCATCCATCCTTCAGAATATCCTCTATGCTTTTTCTCACGTTACTTCTTAGTTGATAAGAAAGGGGGCGGCACCAGGGCCATCCTGGACCTGCGAGATGTTAATTTGTTTGTAAAACCAAGAAAGTTTAAGATGGTTACATTGTCTGCTATTCTGCCCCTCCTAAATAAATTCCTCTGGTTTGCCACCATTGACCTCCGAGATGCATATTTTCATATTAGCATCGCGGTTCACCATAGGAGGCTCCTCTCCTTCATGGTGGGCTCTACGGCATTTCATTTTAATGTCCTGCCTTTCGGTCTGTGTTCAGCCCCACAGGTTTTTACAAAATGCATGGCCGTCGTCGCGGCACACCTGAGAACTAATCGAGTTACGGTTTACCCGTACCTGGACGACTGGCTGCTAGTCGCCCCCACTAGGGAAGGACTCCTCTCCGATATCGACTTCACCCTCTCTCTCCTTGAGGACTTGGGGCTAGTGATTAATAGGGAAAAATCCCACTTGGTACCATCTCAGAGTACCCCATTCATTGGGGCCATCCTTGACTCTGTACAGGAGAAGGCATATCTCCCCTTAGAACGTTTTCATGCGCTTAAGGGACTGGTGGCCCAAGCTTTGCATGCTACCTCTGTCACGGCCCATGATATCCAAACCTTGCTGGGTCACATGGCCTCAACCACCGGGGTCACCCCCTACGCCAGGCTGAGACTTAGGCCGCTCCAATCATGGTTTATTAGGAACTTCGATCCGTTGAGGGACGATGCTGCCATGTCCCTCCAGATACCACCGCGGGTATGTTGCTCTATGCGTTGGTGGCTAGACCCCGACAATGTCTGCTGTGGCATGCCCTTTGTAGCACCCGCACCCACACGCACGGTCACTACTGATTCTTCGTTGTCGGGTTGGGGGGGCGCATTCTGGAGATTTAGTGGCTCAGGGTCATTGGTCCCAAGTGGAGACCAAGCATCATATTAACTACTTGGAGCTATTGGCAGTGCAGAGAGCCTTAGAAGCTTTCGAGCTGACAATTGTAGGTCACACGGTGCTTCTACTGACAGACAACACCACAGTTATGTTTTACTTAAATAAACAGGGAGGAACCCATTCCCGCCTCTTGTTGAGGCTCACTCTGCAGATATGGGAATGGTGCCTTAATAGGAAGATCCATATTTCAGCGCTCCATCTCCCTGGTGAGGAGAACACGGTGGCCGATGCCCTTAGTAGGTCACCACTTGGTCATCATGAATGGTCACTCCTACAAGGGGAGACTTCCTGCATCTTCGACCGTTGGGGTTTCCCTGAGGTCGATCTTTTTGCATCTGTAGAGAATGCTAAGTGTGCTGTCTTTTGTTCAAGAAGGAGGCCAGACAGGTCAATAGGCTGCTTAGGGGGTGCTTTTCTTACCTCGTGGGGAAGTGGGCTGCTTTATGCCTTCCCCCCTTTTCCTCTGTTACTCAAGGTGCTGTCGAAGATCCAGAGGGACAACGCCGACTGCATCTTGGTGACCCCGTGGTGGCCCAGACAGCCTTGGTTTGCTCCTCTCCTTCACCGCTCCCAAGAGACTTATCTACGGCTCAGGGATGTGCCAGACCTCCTCCTATCCCAGGGGAACAGGGTCCTTTACCCGGAAGTGGCAAAACTGCGTCTGACGGCGTGGCGGTTGAGACCACTCCCTTGGTCCCTCTGTCAACTTTGTCACTGCCGGTTCGTCGATTCATAGAAGCGGCACACAGTGAATCGACAAAGAAGTCTTACACATATAAATGGGGCAAATTCTCGGCCTTTATAGCCCAGAGGAATACAGACCCGCTTTCCGCTTCAGTCCCTCTGATTTTAGATTTCTTAGCTCATTTGGCTGAACAGGGGCTGGCGCTGTCTTCGCTAAAATGTTATTTAGCTTCAATTTCATGGTATAGGAGGAAGGCGGGCAGGCCTTCCTGTTTTACTGATCCGTTGATTAAGTTGTTTCTCAGAGGCTTTGCCAGAGAAAAGCCGAAGGTAGCCCCGTTGGTCCCAGGATGGGATTTAGATTTGGTCCTTACTTCATTAACCAAACCACCATTTGAGCCTATGGCCACGATTGACATTCCACGATTAACTTGGAAGGTGGCCTTTTTGGTGGCTATTACTTCAGCTAGGAGGGCCAGTGAATTGTGTGCTCTCAGAGCTGATACACCCTATGTCAGGTTTCATAGCGACAAGGTTGTGTTGCGCACTGATTTGGCATTTCTCCCAAAGGTAGCGTCTCCATTTCATATGTCGGAGGACTTGATCCTGCCGGCTTTATTTCAGAATCCCAGCTCTCCTATAGAGCGCTCCCTCCATTACCTAGACGTTAGGAGAGCTCTAGCGTTTTATTTAGATAGGACAGCGGGATACAGAAAGTCTAATAAATTGTTTTTAAAGTATAGGGAGGACAGTAAGGGTTTACCTGTTTCATCCCAAAGGATGTCGGCATGGATTGTAGCTACTATTCAGTTAGCTTATAGTTTGGCTAGGAGAGAACCTCCCCAGGGCATAAGGGGCCATTCCACGCGAGCAGTGGCGACGTCGGCTGCATTCCTGAAGGGGGTTCCACTGGATGCTGTATGCCGTGCGGCAACCTGGAAGACTCCGTTGACGTTCGTCTCCCATTACAAGTTGGATGTCATCTCCAGGAGACAAGCCCAGTTCGGCAGAGCAGTCCTTTTCTCATCGGTGGCATGGCGCCCACCTTCCCATGGTTGGTAGCTCGGTAATCTTGCACGAGTACGTATTCGCAGATGATCACGAAAGAGAATTATTAGTTGCTTACCAGTAACTGTAGTTCTCTGAGTGATCCTCTGCGAATTCGTACGACCCACCCTCCGTCCCCTTGTCATGCCCCCCTCGTTCTAGCTGCTTTGTGGCTTAGAGAAGTGAGGGGTGGCTCCTCTGAGGAGCTTATATATGGAGGGGCGGGGCTACCATTAATGTTTCTTTTTATCTTCCAGAAGGTTCCGGTTTGCTCTGTGTGTCCACAGATATTGCACGAGTACGAATTCGCAGAGGATCACTCAGAGAACTACAGTTACTGGTAAGCAACTAATAATTTCCATTGGTGCCCGCACAGGCGTAGTCAGTCCACATGTGTGAATTCACAGAGCACCACTTGAAGAAAGATGGTCACAGGTATGTAATTACCATTATCTTTTAGAAGTATTTTCTGAAAGAGAGTAAGGGAAGGAAAAAAAGAAGCTAAAATCATGACTCTTCAAACCCCCAAATGTGCGTGCACGCATCCCACCCACATGTCCCCAACTCACAGCCAGTTCCACTAAATAAAAAGAATCAATAAAATAAAGGAAAATCAGAAAAATTCAACTGTGATACCAAATTGGGAAAGGGGGAACAGCAATTGGCTGCCGCGTGGTCGCATTACAGACGAAAATATGTGATGGCTGGGTCCTTCCCGTTATGGCCATCCCACCAAATTGGTCAAGCCGGAATGGCCAAAGGTAACCAACCACTCCGAATCTGTGCACAAGCCTAATAGATATAAAACCCAAACATTTATTGATAAATAAATCAGCATTTACAAGGCTTGCTAAATAGGCTAATTTTATTAAATTTAGATGATGTGTCCTCTGCAGAGTCCACTGTAAACACTGGGCCACTCGTTTGCGTAAACATCTAAAACCGTCACTAGGTGATATTCAGAAAACTTAGTGTTGCCATATTTTTTGGGCCCCCAAAATGGAGCTAAAGGGACTAACCTCATTTGGATTCAGGACCCACAGTTTAAGAAGCAGAATGACAGAGATTCTTTTATATCAAGAGAGCAGCGCAACAGAGCGGCCAATGTCGTGCAAATAGGCAAGGGGAGACTAGATCTGGGTTTTACCACTGTTTATGTAACGTTTATTGAAGCAAATAAAATATAACAATCACGTTTGAGCATAAAAGGAATACAATGCAATAAATCAGGTTAATATGCAAATATTAAAAGAAACATAGAATCACATTGAACATTTAAACCCTTAAACCATAATCACTCTAAGTATAATATAAAGAATTGATTCAAAAGAGACTAATCACCGTAAAGATTTGATTTGAGTAAAGCACAGCAGGAATTAGCAGCATTTCTTAAGGACACGCATACCTTTCACACACACACTCACATACGCACGCACACACAGACACTCATATTGTATTCATTCTGCATCCATACTTACATACATACACTGAGGTAGATAGTGTTCTCCCTCCCAAATCCATGGCTAGGTGACTTGGGACGAGATGTTCCTCCCAAGTCCATAGCCATGCGACTTACAGGAAGAAGCTGGATGATTCCCTGTCTGGACCAGAGAACCAACAACCTAGTGGCAAAACCTGGGATCTATATATTCATTTCTCCACTCTCCCTCCATCCGTGGCCCAAACTGACAGTTATTAATTTGATTCTATTCTTCTGTTATTACTCCATTCTTTGAAGCCACTAATGTGTCGGCCGACTTGTTCATACTTTGGTTTGTTCTGTAACTTCTTCTCAAGCTTGAGTGGTTTCCAAGATAAAGGAAAACCCCGCTTCTCTCTGCCAAGTCTCCAGGCCCTCCTCCCAGCATACCTTGCAAAACATCCATGTTTTTCTTTGGTTCATAACTTTGGCATAACTTTTGGTTCATAAAGAAAATCCTATACCTCAGCTACATTCAATCACACATACCATGCTATCCTCACATGATCTAGATTATTTTTAAGACTCAATGAAGAGTGTTGGCTCCAGGCAGGAACCCTGTAGCACTCCACTTGAGACCTTCTTCCAGTTTGAAGCACAGCCACAAATAACAAATGTCTGAGCACAATTTTCCAACAATTTTTTAAATAAAGTTTTTATTGTTTAAAAACATGGTTACATTAACATACAGATTGAAAGAATCGAACACACCGGGGTGGGGTAGGGGAGGGGAAGGGCAGGGGAAGGAAACATCAGGAATTACATGACTTACCTACAAATAAAAAACAAGCTTAACTTCACCTGCTAGCAACGTAAGATTAACATATTGAGGTCCTTTGTGTTACTACCTGTTCTTTAAATCCAATAACCTTTCAGTACTACGTTATTATTTTTGTTAACATAATCTATTAGCGGTCTCCACGTATCTTCAAAGAGTTTTACCGAGCCCTTCCTCAGTAGCAGCGTCAATTTATCCATTTCTGCAATGTCCAATAATTTATATAACACCTCTTCCGTGTCCGGGATCTTCCTTTCTCTCCAATACCTGGCGAGGGTAATTCTGGCAGCTGTCGCAATAAAAGTTAGCAATCTTTCTAGTTCTTTCCCCAACTTTTTTTGCTCTAAAATGTTCAAAAGAAATAGTTCAGGTTTATAATCAATTTTTGCCTGCGTTAGATCTTCCATTAATTTATGAACATTTTTCCAGAACTTAGATACTTCCCTACAGGACCACCATAAGTGGAAGAATGTTCCCCTTTTTGCCTTGCACTTCCAACATGAGTCATTGCCGGTTTTATAGACCTTATCTAATTGCGCCGGTGTCATATATCATCTATATACCACTTTGAGCAGGTTTTCTCTCAACGAGTAAGCGCAGGTATATTTCAAATTATTTGCCCACATTCTCTCCCAACACTCCTCACTTACTCTGTGTCCTAAATTCTTATTCCATTTTTCCCTGTATTCCGTCGCAGGATTTTTTTCGTATTTATTCCTTAGGATCACTTTATATGGTTTGCTAACTCTCTTAGTCTGCATCTGGATAAGAATTTTACCTCCTGCTGCGGGGGAGCCTTCCCAACCCACCTCTTTATCCTTTAAAAATCTTGCTCTTATTTGATTATATTGAAACCAACTGAAATCAAAATCTCTCCTCAATTCCTCTTGAGTTCTTATCCTATAATTACTATTCTCTTTTATAATTAAATCTCCATAGGTTATGACACTTTCTTTGCCCAATCTGCATATTGAGAAGGCCTCAATCGGGGAGGCCCATAACAGGAATTTACTACAAATTAAATTTTTATACTTAACCCAGACTTTCAGTAACGGCGCTTTTATAATGTGATTCCTAAAAATTTTGGCCTAATTGATTTTGTTATAAAATAAATACGCATGCCAGCCCATTTTATTCTCCCACCCTTTGAGATTCAGAAGTTCTATATCCTTAAGTTCTAGCCATGCCCTTAAATTTTCGAGACAATTCGCCTCGTAATAGCTTATTAGGTCCGGGAACCCACAACCACCTGTCTGGGGAATCGGCTGGGGGTATTTTAGTTTAATTCTTGATTTTGTTTCCTTTTCAAATGAAGGAGACAAGCTCAGATTGCCATTTTTTTAATAATGTCTGGTTTTTTAGGATCGGAAGGGCCTGAAAAAGAAAATTTAGTTTAGGGAATATTTTCATTTTAACTAAGGTGATTCTGCCCATCAGTGAAAGGTTTAGATTTTTCCAACTATCCATCTTATCCTTAATCTCTCTCCAGCATTTCTCATAGTTATTTTTTATCAGCTGACAGTTTTTTACTGTCTCTCTACGTCTAGATATTTAATTTTTTTTCGAAACGGGGATACCGAATTTCTTTTCTAACTCCTGGCCTTCCTTATCTTCCATGTTTTTAACTAACATTTGTGATTTCTTTTTATTTAGTTTGAACCCAGATGCTTCTCCGAAGGATTCTATTTTTTTAATCCACTTATCCATATTTTCCGAGGGGTCAAGTCATCGGCAAAGGCGTAAATTTTGTATCTTTTATTATTAATCGTTAGGCCTTTCACCTCGTTGTCTTTTTGTATGTCCCTCAACAGGATCTCTAATACAAAATTAAATATTAAAGGGGAGAGGAGGCAGCCCTGTCTTGTACCTTTACTAATAATATTTTATTATTATTTCTGGCCATTTGCGACTACAAAGGCCTGTTGGGTCTTATAAATTGCTGTCACAATTCTGGGTCTAGGCCCGGCCCCTTAATCACACACACACAGACGATAGTCAATTAACTATTTATTAAGCAATTAAGAACAGGTGAAAAAAGGTAAAATGTCCAAGTAGCTCAAAGTAAAAAGCAAGTAGAATTCAAAAAGCCAAAAGCGTGGAGTTGATCAAAAGCAAAGGTCCATAAAATCCAAGCGGAATCAAACAAGGTAAGGGAATCCGTAGAAACACAACAAGGCTAAGTCCATGAAAATACAAGGTCCAAGGCAAAGTACTTGGCAAGGCAGCCAAACTATGGCGTCAAGGATCTCGGTCGCTGCACTCCCTTCAGATCAGAAGTGGCCGACCAACTGAGGAACTGTTCCCATGGAACGTATACTTAATCCCCCCCTTTGTGAGACCAACGTCGCTTTAGGCTTCGTCTCCCTTTCGGTTAGACACCTTCCAGGCCGAGCCGCAGCTGGCTCGGTATCTTCCTGAGAAGCTTCCTCCCCTTCGGTTTCCATCAACTCAGCCCCCACTGGTTCCCAGATATGTTCCTGGGAACCATGCCCTCCCGGTCTTTCATATGCGTTATCAGAGTCTGAGTCAGCCTGACCTCCGTCCGAATACGCCTCGGGCCAGGTGTCGTCCCACTGCAAACTGTCTGTAGGAGATCCAGGCCCATCAGCCCCTCCATCCGCTCCACCTGTATCCACGGCAATCGGGTCCAAAGCAATTGGGACCCCCGGGGCGGCACCGGACCCCCCCCGGCTGAACTGGAGACTGGGTTGCTATTATTGCCTTTATAGCGTTTGAGAAATCGTAACCCATGTCTAATTCTGTTAAAAGGCTCTCTATTATACCCCAGTTTATCTGGTCAAAGGCCTTTTCGGCATCCAGGAAGAGCAATGCCGCTTTCTTATCATTATTTTTATCTAGGAATTCGATTGAGTTAATGATCATTCTTATATTTCTTTTCATGAATCTTCTAGGCAGGAATCCTGTCTGATTTTGTGAAATCCAATAGTTTAAGAATATTTTAAGTCTTGATGCTAAGATGTTCGCGTAAATTTTATAATCTATATTCAGGAGGGATATAGGCCTGTAATTTTGGACCTTGTCCGCATCCTTATTTTCTTTATGAATGACCACTATCTCAGCCTCTTTCCACGAATTACGGTAGCTCTCCCGTTCTTATAATTTTATTCATCACCCTTTTTAAATACGGGGCCAATTCCTCCTTCAAGATTTTATAATATGTATCGGAGAATCCGTCGGGTCCAGGAGATTTTCCGTGTTTTAATCCCTCTATTGCTTTATATATTTCCTCCTCTGATATTTGTCCATTGAGAGCAGCTCTCGTTCCTCCTCCAAAATCTGGGGTAAATTTTGTTTATTTAAGTATTGTTGGATTTTTTCTCTTGTTATGTCATCTCCCTTGTAAAGCTCCTGGTAATAATTAGCAAATTCATTAACTATGTCAGCGTCTTTTGTAAATACCTTCTCGTCCCTTGTTATTTTTGTAATCACCTTCTTCTGGTGTTCTTTTTTAACCTGATAAGCCAGCCATTTGCCCGCTTTGTTTGCATATTCAAAGTTTCTTTGTTTAGTAAATTTTAATTTCTTATCAATTTCCGCTGTGGTTAACATTTTTATTTGATTGTTTGTTATTATCCTTTTAGCCTCTAATTCTTTATTATTAGAATGGGATTTCAGCTTCTTCTCGAGCCTGATTAACTCCTCCTGAAGTTTTTCCATTTCTTGTCTCTTTAATTTTCTTTTATGGCATGCCTGGGCAATAAGATTGCCTCTCATCACGGCCTTACTAGCCTCCCATATAGTTGTTATATCTACATCCGATTGAGTATTTATTTGGAAATATTCCTTTAAAGCTGATTTATTTTTTTGGATATCTTCTTCGGTTTTAAGTAAATTATCATCCAAACGCCATTTATAGGTCCTCTGTCCCGCTTTTATCGTTACCCCTACTGGGGCATGGTCGGAATGTATCCTCGGGAATATCTTAGTTTTTATTGTATTAGTTGCTCGTTTTTTATATATTAAAATCATGTCTATTCGAGACCAGTTTGATCTTCTAGCCGAGAAATAGGAGAAGTCCTCCATTTCATGTTGTTCTCTCCAAATACCCATCATAGAATTTTGCCACAACTTGTTATAGAAACTATTTGGGAGTTTGCTCTTGCTTTCCTGACCTTTGGATTTTTTAAATTTTTTAAATCTAATTTAGGATTACAAACACGATTAAAGTCCCCGCATACAATACAATCATCCCATTCTGCTGCAATTATTTTGTCATTTAACTTATCAAAGAATTCTGCTTTAGCATTATTCGGCGCATAAACACAAACAACTAAAATTCTCTTTTCTCTCATCTTACACGTCACCGCAATAATCCTTCCCTCTTTGTCCTTGAATTGAAATTCCGGGTTCAGACTAACCTTTACGTAAAGGGCATCCCCCCTTTGTTTTTTTTAATAGATGAAGTAAATAATACACCCAATTTCTTTCTTTCTACCGTGTTTCCCCGATAGTAAGACACCCCCGATTGTAAGACGTATCAGGGGTGTCAGAGGGGTCGGCTAATATAAGCCGTACCCCGAAAGTAAGCCGTACCCGGAAAGTAAGCCGTACCCCCGGCCGCCGCGTCACTCGGTCCCGCCTCCGCCGCCCGTCGCCCAAACACTTGACTTGAGGTGAAGAAGGGGAGTGCGCGCCTTGGAAGCAGCCAACCCTCCCTCGTGCGGCGGTCTCACGCTCGCGCGTCCTGCTAGGGGAGGGGGGAAGGAAGAACATGGCGGCGGGGCTCCTGCAGGCGTCGCTCGCTCTCCGCCTTTCCGTGCGAGGCCCTCCCTCGCCCAAAGGGGCCGGCTTTGGCGGGATGCCTCTGCTCCCCTCCCGGCCGGAAGCCCCTCCTCCCTGGGTCCGGGGGCGGAGCGGGCCCGGCTTGGGTTGGAGAGCGAGAGAAGGAGGCGAAGGCTTCTCTCCTCGGAGTGGCATGGAGAGCGCGTGAGGAAGGAACGAAGGCAGGCAGGAGCCGAGGCTGCGGGGAAGGCCATGGCGGGGCGGCGCGGCACGCCTCCCAAAGCGGCTGTTCTTTGGGAGGCGTGCCGCGGCCGGCCCTCACCATGGCCATCCCCGCAGCCTCGGCTCCTGCCTGCCTGCCTGCCTTCATTCCTTCCTTCACGCGCTCTCTATGCCGCTCCGAGGAGAGAAGCCTCCGCCTCCTCTCGCTCTCCAACCCAAGCCGGGCCCGCTCCGCCCCCGGATCCAAGGAGGAAGGGCTTCCGGCCGGGAGGGGAGCAGAGGCATCCCGCCAAAGCCGGCCCCTTTGGGCGAGGGAGGGCCTCGCACTGAAAGGCGGAGAGCGAGCAACACCTGCAGGATCCCCGCCGCCATGTTCTTCCCTCCCCCCTCCCCTCGCAGGACGCGCGAGAGCGAGCCTGCCGCACGAGGGAGGGTTGGCTGCTTCCAAGGCGCGCGCTCACCTTCTTCACCTCAAGTCAAGTGTTTGGGCGGCGACGGCGGAGGAGTAGGCGGGACCGAGTGTCGCGACGGCCGGGGGTACGACTTACTGTCGCCCAATGTAAGTCGTACCCCGAAAGTAAGACGTAGTGGGGCTTTTGGGGGTAAAAAGAAAGTAAGACACTGTCTTACTTTCGGGGAAACACGGTAGTAGGTCGGTTCTAGATCCCTTTATGTGGGTTTCCTGAATGGCATAAATTGACGCATTCTGCTTAGCTAAATAATGGAAAACTTGTTTCCTCTTTTCCAGAATGTTCATCCCATTAATATTGATGGAAAAGCAGTTTACCTCCATTTGGGGGGGGGGGTTGGTAGATTTAGTCCTCTCTTTCTTCCTCAAGCGGGGTTCCTTCCTTTTCTGAGTCCACGTCCGAGTCTAGTCCCTGTGCAGTCGCCTGATCACTTGTTTCCTCATCCTCTTGGTCCATGTCTGTATCCCTTCTTCTCTCCTCTTCTTCTTTTCTGATAGCTCTTCTCTTTCCCTGTTTATATCTTCTTTTTTGGTCTTTTCTCTGTTCTTTTGGGGAGTATTTTCCAACAAATTATTGTTCCAACTGATGATTATTGTATTTTGATCTGTAGTTCTCCCTCTATTGCATACCGGAAGTCCTTGTGTTATCTTATGTGTTGAAGAGTCAAAGTACCTAGCTGCAGTGTGTTGACCTTCTCTTCCAAGAGAGTGACCAGTTTGCACTTGCTGTGAGTGTAATCAATGCGATTTTCTAGCAAAACGATAAATACTGCACATGCATTGCAGCAGAGAGGAACAGATATTTCTGCCCTGCTGTTATTTTTTCACACCTTCCAGACTAAACCTCCTACTGAAATGAATGTGTGCATTACAAACCATGTACAGCTGGCCCTCGGAGACTGAGCAGCAAAAACTGAGGCTCTCCAGGTGACCCATTAAGTTTTATATGTAAGATTTTATGAGAGCAACAACCTTGCCACTCTTGAAGAATACAGTTTTGCTATTATGGGATTATGTTTTCTTGGTGTACAAGCCAGGCAGTATTACTGGTATGTCTTGATGACAGTGACAGCTCACTTGCCGACAGGTCTTCCCTGCCTCATGGCATTTTCACACGAGTAGGCATTGATCTTGAGTGGGATGCAGGATCTTTTCCACTATGGGCAAATGGTGAATGGATATTTCTGCTATCTTTTCTGAAAGATAGCGGGGATGGATTATTAGTCTGTGATAGAATGTCTGTTGCTAGATACTTCCTGTTCAGATTTTAACCATTCCCCACAATGGTGATAATAAAAATACAACCAGAAAGGATCTGGGTCAGTTGTTATTCATCCTATTCTTTCTCTTCCTTGAGATTGTTGCTATCTTATCGATGCAGAAGATCTATTGTTTGATCATGTATCCCTGCATGTTCTGATGACCTGGGATCTTCCTTCTATTCCACCCTTCTAGAAGAGAGAATGAGGGATGCAAGTGGTCTGTAAACTTTCAATGTAACAAAGTGGTCTTGAGTCCTGAAGTTTACAGTTAGAACTTCTGAGAGCATCTTTACCTTTTGCAGCCTCACTGTTTTTCCCTGTCGTGGTCCCTGTGAATACATACATATGGTAATTCCTGCGCCTGCACAGACAGTTGGGAATCTTTTAGAAAGATGTTATCGCTTAAACATCATAGCAGCAATCAGAAGACAGATTTATGCCCTTTTCTCCTTGGTGGATTTCTTGCAGTAAGGAAAAAATGCATGTAGCATTGGGGAAAATATGGTTGTGAGTCGAGCATAACCACAGTAACCTCCATTACCTCTTTGCCTATTGCCTACTATTTTCTCATATCTAAGCTTAATTCCAGATATGAGAGAGTGCTAATGAAAAAACACTAAAATTCTACACATAAGAATTTTATCTATGTGTGTTCTTTACTGACCTGAGATTAAACTAGGAGGCACTCTTAGAGACCCAAAGACCACACCATTCCATTTTTGTTTTTTCTGAAGACCCAGGTGTTACGTTGAACCCTTAATGTTACATTATTTAATTATTGCATGTGAAGAGCTATATAGAAAATTGAGAAAAGGGGAAATCATCATAGAGGAATATAAACATAGAGCATGTAGTGAGAAAGTCAGCAAAGCTGAAACTCAAAATGAACTGAGGCTTGCTAGGTAGGTACTTAAGAAGTGGTTGGATTTCTACCTCTCAGAAGTTATTTGGTTATTTGTGTTCCTACATGGCAGGGGATTCGACTACGTGGTCTTTGGATATATCAACATCTATAATTCTGTGAGCAGATTAATTGATAATTGAAATATAATTATTATGTTTATGTTTATTTATACCCCATTTTTCTATCCACAAAGGAGATTAAAAGCACCTTTCATTAAAAGCATCTCAATTCAAACATTAAAACCGAAATAAGTATCAATTGTATTTTTAAAAAATCATTGTCAAAATCCATAAAAACTGATTAAAAACATATTCAAAGCTAAAGCCACAGCACCCCTTCACTTCATTTTTAAAACCATATTTAAAAGTCTGCCTGAATAAAAAAAAAGTTTTAGCCTGCTGCTGGAAGGACAGCAGGGAGGGGGCCATTTTGTCTACCCTGTGCAGGGAGTTCCAGAGTTGAGAGGAAGCCACTGAGAAAGAAGACCCACTGTCTTGTTCCCACCAACCGAGCTTGTGATGAAGATGGGACCAAGAGAAGGGCCTCTCCAGAAGATATCAGGGCCCGGGCAGGCTTATAGCAGAGATGTGGTCAGCCAAATAACCTGGACCTGAGCCATATAGGGTTTTAAATGTCATAACAAGCACTTCGAATTTATCTGGACACAAACTGTCAGCCAGTGGAGCTGCTGCAACAGGAGGGTTGTCCACTCCCTGTAGCCAACCCAGTTAGCAACCTGGTTGTAGCTCTTTGGGCCATCTTAAGTTTCTAAATACTCTTCAAAGGCAGCCTCAAGTAAAGCATATTACAGTAATCCAGACGGGATATAACTAAGGCATGTATCACCATGTCCAGATATGGCTTCTCAAGGAACTGATGCGGTTGAATTACAAGTTTTAATTGTTCAAAGGCTCTCCTGGCCACCGCAGACACCTAGACTTCCAGGTTCAGAGCTGAATCCAAGAGTACCCCCAAACTGCAGACCTGTGTCTTCAGAGGGAGTGTAACCCCATTCAGCACTGGCTGGATCCCTGTTTCCTGGCCTGCCTTCCAATTGATCAGGAGCACCTGTCATGTCTGGATTAAGTTTCAATTTTTTTTTTTGCCCTCATCCAGTCGTTTACTGATGACAGACACTAGTTTAGGGTCAGGACAGCTTTCATGGATTTAGGTGGGAAAGTTGTGTGTCATCTGTATATATGTGCATATTGAATGCTGTGTCAAGGCTGGTCACAAATTGAACACTATATGTGGAATTTCCGTATCTTTGGCAACACAAGTCAAATAAGTGAATCTGCTATGAATAAGCTTGACTGTTTTTTTGTATCTATTTGTGTGTGTAGTGTTTTATAGGCAGGTGTATTATGTGGGATACATGTTGTCAGGAAAATATTATTTTACAGAAAAAATTAGCAGTGCTTTTTTATTCAGTAAGAGTTTTTCCTCCCAAATATAGGCAAGTTATCAGAAGCAATATAACAGTGGAATGTTAAACCAAGAGGCTGCTCAAACATTAATAGGTGCAGCAGAAAGCTATGTTGATATTGAAGGAAAGTAAGTATTTCAGTTTATACAATATACTTGCTTTTAAAATCTTCTATATATCATTTCTTAATTGTTGACTATAATTAACTGCCCATGTATTTATTGAATTGAAATATTCCGGTCTGGCAATGAATGAGTGCAGAGATATATTAATTCATTGTCTGTGTTTCCGCTATATATCTATTGTTTTAGGCTTTATTTCCAAAATATGGCTATCCTATTTACTTCTGTATTTGTGATGTATTGATGCTATTCCATTTAGAATGTACATAGTAGTCCTAGTACTTTCTTAACAACTTTTTTCTGGTATTGCAGAACTACATAACCATGAATCTAATTGGATGTTAACAGATAGTTAGTATTCAGCTTGGTATATTTTCCATGTGTATATCAAAGAAACATTTCTTCTTCATCGTGGTCTCTGAATCACACAATTGGGTATTATGCATGCACAGAGCACTGATCGAAACCTAGAATCACTGAACAGAAAAGGTTTTGGTAGTAACTCACACCTTCCTGAGGCCATATAAGGCCTGGTTGCCGCCAAGTCTCCTCAGTTCTTTTTGTCAGTGCTACTTCTGGTTCAGGAACCTTTGCTCGTAGAGGTCGTCTTCGGTTTTTAGCATTTGCTGTTGGATTCCTATTTACCTTCATTGGGTAGTGATTTTGGGATGACCTGTGGTCAGTCTTTGGCCTCTTGAAGCTGGTGTTTTGCAATGCCTAACAGGCTGCTTCTTCGGCAGCGTACCTTTCCTTCTCTCCATACTTGTTGGAATAAAATTGTTTTGGTCCAATCTGCTGTCTGTGCCTCCTACATCTCTAAAATAGAAACTGGGTACCATTTTAAGGTCTCTGACCTCCCTTAATTGTCACACCATCACAACTCCATCGTTGTGGATGAAGCTCAGTTTACATGGGGCGCCAGCAGATAGGAGAAGAGGATTGACGTAATCAGCAGGAAAGTCTATTCCGGGGCGGTCCTCTTGGCATGTATTTCCACTTATGCCGCAACCAGGCCTTATATAGCCTCAGTATGGTGGGGAAAGTTACTGCCAAAACTTTTTTTGCCTAGTAATTTTAGAAGGTTTCGAGCAGTGCTTTGCGTATATGCAAAAATACCTAATTGCATGTGTCACGAGTCACCACAGCCATGCAAAAATGACCAACGAGAGACAGCTCCGGATATCATTAATGAACTTTACTGAGTGTAACATGAACAAGGTTAAAGCCAATAGTGGCCTGCACCACAATGCACATTCCAATTTTATAGATTCCTCCCACATTTCAAACAGGCAATTCCCTCCCAACAAGAACCCCACACTTTCCTCCCGCCAATATTCCTGGAGCGTTCCTTCTCAAGGTCAAGCGGTGTCAGGCCCCAAGTCCCACAAGCCTCTGCTTCCTATGAACAATGCTACAGCCATGATGGCTCTAAAATCCTTTTCAGGCCTGCCTGCATTTCCCACGTGAAACTGGTATCAAGCAGGCAGGGTGAATCGTTCAAGGTTACCAAAGTGGGCCTAACTGATAAGCGGAGAGGCCCGGGCCTGACAAGAGCCTGACTCCCCGTTGCAGCTGGGATTCTCTAATTGGGTTTACATTCTTAAGAAGCTGAGGTAGCTTAAACAACAGCTGCCATCCATCATGCCCACTTTGACACTCGAAGCAAAGTTACGTGGTTTAGATCAAAGGGTTTGGACAGTATATCCGTGTGGAGTAGGCCCGGATCTCTATCTCGTGCCAACGACAAATTCAGGACTATGGATCTCTGAGAGTCCGCTGGGCCTACTAAGGACTCTACCGGCCTGTATTGGATCTGGCCCGCTAGGGCAAAAGCCTTGTTCCATTGCTACGTTCCTGTTTGTTCCTGAAAAGACTCTCTTTGCTATTGAACTTTGCTTGTTCCTGAAAGGACTTTCCTTGCCACTTAATCCAGCTTGAATCTGAAAGAGAGTTTCCTTTGCTTCTGAACCCGGCTTTTGTTCCTGATTGCCTCTGGCTGAATCCTGATTGAAATGGGACTATTTACTCCAGCCTAGCTCCTGAGATTTGCTGCTATTGGAAGCGCTATAAGACCGCTTCCAACCTCTTCCTCTTTCCTATAAACTATATTCTAAATAAACCTGTTGAACCTCAGCTGATTGTGTGGTTTATCAAGGGAGGTCTTGACCAAGGGCCTAGAGGGCGACAGCTTGGCACGAGAACTTTTACTTCCTTGTAAACCGAAGTTTGGATGCAGACCTCGCCGGGACTCGCCGGAGCCGCTGGAGGCATGCCACCAGCCATGGCCAGGAATCCCACCGCCGCAGATTACCAGCGTTTGCAAGCCGATATGGCGGCGCTCTAGCAGCAGTTAGCAGCGGCGATGCAGGCCGTGCAGCAGGCTCCACGACCAGCGCCACAGCGTGTCCCTGTGGCCCCATCACCTCGCTTCGCGGGGGACCCGGCAGCCGCTCGCATCTTCCGCGGACAATGCCAAGCTTACCTGGTGGCCAGGGCGGCCGACTTTGCCACTGAACCTGAGCGAGTGGCCTTTGTCTACACCTTGTTAGATGGACCGGTGGCATCCTGGGCCACCACCTTGATCGACACCAATGCTGCCCAGATCAACACAGTGCAAGGATTCCTAGAACACATCCGGGATACGTGGGGTCACCCCGTAAACCGGGATTTGGCGGAAAAGAAGATGAGGCGCCACTTTCAGCTTGGTAGACATAGCGGAGTTTCGAGTGTTGGCCAACCAAGTGACCTGGAATGCTGATGCCCTGCGCTCTCAATACCTAGAGGGTCTTCGCCCCGAGATTCAGGGAGAGGTTGCCCGCACCGCGGATTTTCCGCTCACCCTGGAGGGTGTGATAGCATTGAGCCTGCTGCTGGAATCCCATCTCCGTGCCCAGCAGTTTTGGACCCGGCGTTCGACTGAGAGACCGCCAGCCAAGAAGGTAAACCCTGAAGCGCGAAGCCCGCCGGGGCCCCACGCACCTCCCCAAGCCCCGGCGCCCCGCTTGGATGAGGAACCGATGCAGCTGGGTCACACACGGCCGCGGCTGGATGATGTGGAGAAAGCTCGGTGCCAGCGCCTTCAGTTGTGTTGGTATTGTGGCACTTATGGTCATTTTTCCCACGACTGCCCTGCTAAACCCAAGTCAGCCCCACACCTGCCGGCCGCGGAAGAAAAATCAGGGAACCCGGAAACGCCTGCCGCACTGCAGGGGGAATGTTCGGACCGGGCGTAGAGAGGCTCGCCAGCTCGGTCGGAAAGCCCCCCAAGGAGCCACGAACCGGCGTATTGTTCCTGCTACTGATTACTTTGTGGTCTGCGGAAAAGGGCCCCACCATGATACACGCTATGGTGGACTCTGGGGCCACCAGCAACTTCATTGACAAAGACTTTGCCAAGCACCTGGGCCTAGTTTGCCAAGATTTGAAAGAACCACGGACCGTGCAAACTATTGATGGCCGAACATAAAAATCAGGCCCTATAGAACAATGGACTAAGCCCACTAAAATGTGTGTTCAAGAGCTCCAAGAGAACATCTCCTTCCTAGTTGCCCAGATACCACACTTCCCCGTGATCCTGGGGGTGGCGTGGCTAACCCAACACGATCCCCAGGTCTCTTGGGCTTGTCGGGAGATGTGCTTTCACTCCACTTACTATCAGAAGAACTGCCTAAAGGGCCAGGCCGGCGCAGCCACAGAAGCTGAGACGCTGGTAACGCTGCCCCTAAAGTTTCAAGAATTCTGGGATGTGTTCAGTGAGAAAGAAGCAGAGCCCGTCCCAGTCCCCCGCTGGCGCCCCGGTCCTGTTCGTAAAGAAGAAGTCCGGAGAGATGCGCCTGTGCCATGACTACCGTGCCCTCAACAGCATCACCATTCGTAACAGGTACCCCCTCCCCTTGATCTCCGAGATTCTAGAGCAAGTACGGGGAGCCAAAGTGTTCACTAAATTGGACTTGAGGGGGGCCTACAACCTTGTTTGTTTTTTTATTTATAAGATACTTTTTATTGAAAGTTTCCATTTTATCAAACATATATGAATACAATAGGGAAAGGGAAAGGGAAAAGGGGTAACAGGGTATATTGACTTCCATTCTAGTTCCACACTGTTTACATATATCCTTCGTTTTTTCTTTATACATGAGGTTTCCTTTATGCTCTTATTGTAAAATATATATCTGACAGTAGTACTCAACTTATTCTTATTGCTTTTTCTATATTCTTAGTGAGATTAATTAACCAAAGTACAGTCTGTCCTTTATAATACCTTTACCCATATTCTACCACAACTAATCTAATAATTCATTCATCTTTTCCTCTTGCCTTTATTCTTTTATGAATATAAAATTCTATCTTCCGAACTTCATGGAAGCTATCCTTGCCGAGGTTTAGGGAGCACAAAGAGAAGAACACAAAAGAGGAAGGAAAGTTCCTCTAGATTATTACTCTACATTGTTTCATTGTCAAGCCTCACATAGCTATACATTTCATCCTTTGTTTAATCTTCCATAACGGGATCAGCAATACTGTTCTCATATTTATTCATTTTTTCCCCTCCTCTGGTGAATTCAATAGGCCGGTTTCTGAGGCAATCACTCCTCAGAATTCAGGAGTAGTTGGACATTACCTATCACTTTTTTCTTGTTTTTAGACAGGCTGAGTAGGATTCATATCTTTCTTTCTTTCTCGAATTTCCTATAAAAATCTTCTAATTTTTATTCGGAGATAAACCAAATTTTCTCCTCTTAATAGGTCTCTCTAATTCCTTCATTACTTTCATTTCCAAACCTAGTATTCAAGTGTTTATATTTTTTAATGGAAAAGAAGTACTTCCTTCTTTTATTTAACACAATAGTAGGGGGTTATCAAAGGATTATTATTCTTGTCTCTCTAAAAGTATATAGAATTGGTATTTATTTTCCCACCTGACCAGCTAACGCATTTCTTTATTATGAAATTTACTTTTGTGTCCCAAGAGACCTTATTCTTGTTGCGTAGCTAGTCTGGATTCTGAAAAATGTATCCCCTTCTCTATCAACTTCTCTTTCTGGCTTTACCATTACTTTAAAATCAATAAAATTACCATTTCTCTTATATCATCTCCTTCTTCCACCCCATTTACAGATCTAAGCTAGTACTTCAGTTCACTAAATTCAAACCTTCCCTGTAATCTTACCCTGGTTATATTCTTTTTCCCCTTTTATTTCTACCATTGCCTATATATATATCTATATCTATATCTATATATATTTCCCCTCCTGGTCTTCTCCGATATGCTGTACTCTGTTTTAAACTTCTCTATATCTTGGAGTGCATTTGGGGCCACCTTAATCTTAATACTCCATTTTTCCTTGGGGTTTCCTACTGGGATTCATATTTCTCTGTCATATTTTCCACGTATCCAGTTACATTGAATTGAATTAACAATTTCTTACTCTTTAAATCATTATATTACTTAATTGATTAATCCAAACCTACAACCTACAACCTTGTTTGGATCCGAGCCGGGGATGAATGGAAAACCGCGTTCCAGACCAAGTACAGGGCGTATGAAACCCTGGTAATGAATTTCGGTTTGTGTAATGCTCCCTCCACCTTCCAGCATTTTATGAATGACATCTTTAGAGACTATCTAGACAGTTTTCTTCTTTGCTACCTAGACGACTTGTTTATCTTAAGTAAAGATCAAGCATCCCATGACTAACATGTCAGGGCCGTGTTGCAGAGGCTCAGAGATCATGGCCTCTACGCCACTCTAGAGAAGAGCACGTTTGAGGTGGAAAAAATAGACTTCCTGGGACACTATATTTTGGCCCAAGCGATTTCCAAGGACCCGGTGAAAGTGGAGGCTGTAGTACAGTTGGAGTCCCCATGCAGCAAGAAAGACATTCAGCGCTTCATGGGGTTTGCAAACTACTATAGAAAGTTCATCCCGGGCTTCGCCAAGTGCTCGGAGCCAATCACACAGTGCTTGAGGGGAAAGGCCCCGTTCCGCTGGACTGCCGAGGCGGAGGGGGGTTTCCAGCAGCTAAAGCAGCTATTTGTGACTCAGCCCATAATACTGCACCCTGACCCCGCCAAGCCCTTTCGGGTACAGGCGGACACCTCCAATGTTGCCATCGGTGCAATCCTGTTCCAGCCCCAAGGGGATGACTGGTTGCCTTGTGCCTACATTTCCAGGCAGCTCACCGCTCCAGAAAAGAACTACACGATTTAGGAAAAAGAATTGCTGCCGATCAAATCAGCTTTTCAATTTTGGCGACATTGGCTGGAGGGATTGCAGCATGAGATTCAAGTGCATACTGATCACCGTAATCTAGAACATTTAAAAACGGCGCAAAAGCTCAACCAAAGGCAGCAGCGATGGGCCCGGTTTTTTGAGCGCTTTCGCTTTAATATCCACTATGTTACGCCCGTCCAGACCAAGCAGGCCGATGCCCTCTCCAGGAAGCTGGAGTACACTCGCGGCTGTGAGGACAGCCCGGATTGCCAGCTTTTGCAGCCAGAGAACTTTGCAGCAGCCACCAAAGGACTTTCCTTGCCACTTAATCCGGCTTGAATCTGAAAGAGACTTTCCTTTGCTTCTGAACCCATCTTTTGTTCCTGATTGCCTCCGACTGAATCCTGATTGAAACGGGACTATTTACTCCAGCCTAGCTCCTGAGATTTGCTGCTATTGGAAGCGCTATAAGACCTCTTTCCTCTTTCCTATAAACTATATTCTAAATCAGGGCTGTCCAACTTCTACCGGACCTATGGCCGGAATTCCGGTCAGTGATCACCTGGGGGGCCAAGCCCCCGGCTCCGCCCACCCACACCTCTCCCCCGGCTCCGCCCCCTCCCCGCCCCCTGCTCCACCCACAAATTACTAGTTGCATTATTAATTATAAAATAAATAAATAAAACGATGGAACAGAATGATTATAAAAGAATAAGGGGCAAAATATACAATTAAATATATTACTAATAAAAAAGGGAGATGGATGGATGGAATACATGAGGGGCAAAATATACAATTAAATATATTACTAATAACAAAATATACAATTAAATATATTACTAATAAAAAGGGGGATGGATGGATGGAATACATAAGGGGCAAAATATACAATTAAATATATTACTAATAACAAAATATACAATTAAATATATTATTAATAACAAAGGGAGATGGATGGATGCATGGAACACATAATATGGCCAAAATATACCATTAAATATATTAATATTAACAAAGAGGGATGGATGGATGGAACACATAATATGCCCAAAATATACCATTAAATATATTTATATTAACAAAGAGGAATGGATGGATGCATGGAACACATAAAGGGGCCAAAATATACCATTAAATATAATAATATTAACAAAGAGGGATGGATGGATGTCTGGAACACATAATATGCCCAAAATATACCATTAAATTAACAAAGAGGGATGGATGGATGCATGGAACACATAAAGGGGCCAAAATATACCATTAAATATATCAATAATAACAAAGGGAGCCCCCAGGAGTAGACAGACCACGAAAGAGGTGACGAGCGACCGAGCCAGGAGCCGAAGAAGGATGGAGAGATCGCATCCAAATCGCATCTGTGTGGGCCGCAGGGCTTCAGTAGCCAAGATTTCGGCAACAGGAGGAAGTCTCGCGAGACTACGCCAGCCACGCGGGATTTCGATCTCAACGCAGGCGTGATCTCACGTTGAGATCGAAATCCCGCGTGGCTGGCGTAGTCTCGCGAGACTTCCTCCGGAAGTGGGTAATTTTTTAAATGTTTTTTATTTAATTTAGTTTTCTATTTTTATTTTTTATTAAAAAGATGAGGGGGCCGTAGGAGAGGGGCTGGGGGGCCGTGTACGGACCGTGGGCCGCCAGTTGGACAGCCCTTTTCTAAATAAACCTGTTGAAACTCAGATGATTGTGTGCTTTATCAAGGTAGGTCTTAACCAAGGGCCTTAGAGGGCGACAAGCGGACAGGTGCTTATCTGATGTTTATTGTTAGGACACAGATTCCCAGCCTCAATCCATAGGCTGCGAAACTGTGCCCTGACAGCATGAATTCACGGAGGACCACTAAACGAATTACAGTTACAGATAAGCAACCTGTCCTTCTTCATGATCTCTACTAGCTGTCTATTCCATCTCCTAGGAAAGTTTTATTGAGTTCAAAGATCTGAAGCCAGGCAGAAAGTTTTATGCATTTCAGAATCTTTTTCTCAGATCCCAAACTTCCTGCAAAGAAAAAAGTCCACTCAGATAGCTATACTTAATAGAAAAAATAAGCTATCTGGAAGTGGCCAGATTTCACAAAAACATCTAATTTTAAAGAAATCTTTTTTTCTCTCTATTAAGTAGTGAGGTGGCGCTTGAGGTTGCAGTGTATTTAAAAAATAAATGGGTTGTCCTGGAGACATCCAATAAAACCAATTCAATTCAATTTGGACATTGAACAAGGTTTGAGGGAGTCTGGATAGGCCAATAGCCATAAAAAGCCATGGCATGTGGTATACTTTGCCTACTTTTACTATAGGGAGTCATGGCTTGTTTTCTCTGAATGAATTGTGGTTGGTCATTGTCATTGGAGAATCCTCATCTCACCATGCTTTGTGAAATGAGATTTTCTCACACCTGAAGAATTTTTAAATGGATTTCCATTGCTTTCCTGCAGATTTTATACTGAAACTTGGTAAGATACTTTGATAAGTTTTTTGCGTGGCAGAATAAAAATGAATAAAAAGCAAACATAGGATTTCCTCTGAAGAAAATCATGCAGGGTTGCGCTTCTAATGCTTTCACTTCGGCACAGAGTTTGTTAATCATAAACAACCAGTTTTATCTGTAGTTATCACTGCGTTTTATGCATTTTAATTTTATTATGGGATTTTATATGTGTGGGCAGTTGTGTGGATGATTGTAATTTCATGTTTTTATTATTTCCCTTCCTGGTCAGTTGTGAATCGCACATATGGTTTTACCTCTGCGCTCGTGCAGGCAGTTTGGAAGTCTCAAGATTTAAATTTCACTGTTGGCCCCGCCCATTCTCCCCAACAACATAAATAGCCTGTGGAAGGGGCTAACGGCCAGTTCTCTTCATCCGCTGCTTAAGGCAGCAAGAACAGAGAGACTACATCGGACTGTCTCAGAAATTCAAACAGAAATTAATAACTATCCTAATAATAGGGATGACAATTTCTTCATTTAAAAGATGTGTGTCATGCCTGAACAAAATACCAGACAATGACGCACATGGCAACTGTCTAACATGTCTGGGAGAGATACACTTCTCCCAAGACTCTGAGATATGTAAGTCACTTACTCCTCAAACAAGGAGGAATCAAGAACTGAGGTTAAAGGCTGCTCTATATGAGCAAGCCCTGCTTCCTTCGGCTCCCCCCACTTCAGTAACACAGTGAGGACAGGAGGAAGCCGCCAAATTACCTCAGAAAGACAGCAAAAAGTACTTACCTGAGGTCCACTTAAAGGTTAAACAGCTCTTTTCCATTATTTCTGTATTTAATGTTTTATTCATTTATTTATTTATTTTAATTTTTTTTACCCCGACCTTTTCACCTCTACAGAGGGACTCAGACCGGCTTACAGCAATAATTCAATGTTATACAAATTAAAACCTGTTACAACAACGTTATGCTTCTCTTTCTTCTGAAATTTTATCAAGCCTCTGTTCTCCCAAGTAGCTCATTATTTCTTCCATTTTACTCTCCTTTTTTATACAGATTTCCATAAAATTTATAGAATTCCTCTATAATTTCTTTGTCTGATGAGATTTCTTTCTCTTTTGTTTTTAATTTTATCATTTGATTTGCTTGTCTTTTCTTTAGTTTCCATGCTAGCCATCTCCCAGTCTTGTTTGCATTTTGGAACTCTTTCTGTTTTATGAATTCAAGCTGTTTGGCAAATTCTTCTATCTCTAAGGTGATTTTTTCCTTTTTCAGTTTTCCCAACGCTTTTATTGTTTTTTTGTCTTTTGGAATTTTCCCCCCGGTTTGTCTTCTTTCTCTATATCACTTTTTCTCCTCTGGATTTCTTATCTTTTTATCTTATTCTTTTTTATTTTCTTTTAATAAAAATGCCCCTCATTACCGCCTTTCCGACATCCCAGAGGGTTTCTGTTTTAATCTCTGGTTTATCGTTTAGTTCAAAATACTCTTTAAGTAGTTCTGAGGTTGCTGTTATATTTTAATAAGTTATCGTCAAGTCTCCATCTTCTCACCCTGGTTCTCATATTTAATGTCATTTCTATGAGCCCATGATCTGACAAGTCTCTCGGTTTGATCTTAATTTCTGAAATTCTTGATGTTAACTCCTTTGATGTCCAGATCATGTCAATTCTAGACCAGCTTTTATGTCTATTTGAGTAAAATGTATAGTCATTTTTCCTTTCATTATGGATTCTCCATGCATCCTCAAGATCTAAATCCGATTTCAGGCTCAGCAAATTTTTTTTGTTAATGTGCCTATTTCATCTTTCTTCTTTCCTTTCATTGTTTTAGATTTGTCTCTTCTGTTCATAACCCCGTTAAAGTCAACCATTATTATCAAATTGTCAAATTCTACCTCCTGGATTTTTGTTTCTAGCATTGTTGCGAATTTGGTTTTAGGTCCATTAGGAGCATATATATTACACACCAGTGTTCTCTCTTCCCCTTGTTTTATCACTACTCCTATCAGCCTTCCTTCTGAATCATTTAATGCAAATTCCAGGGTTAGTCTCTTTTACATAGATGACCACTCCACATTTTTTCTTAGGGGAGGCCAAAAAGAATTCTTTATGTCCGGCCCCAGCCATCCACTACTCCAGTTCCCAGCATCCCTTGGGGCAACCAAACTCAGGCAGGCAGATTTCTGGCCCTGTTTACCAGTCTCAAGAAATCCAGCTGCAGTTTATGTGTGTGAAACTATGTTCAAGGCCATTACAAGCAGAGAAGCCTTTTCCTTGATAAGAGATGCTGGGAAACCGAAAGCTGATGGCTGCTTAGTGCAGCTGACAAAGATAATTGGCTTGCATACCTTTCTCTGGGGAAAGAGGGATGCAATTCCAGATGGGATTCTACTGGTGAGAACCGAAATGAGTGCCAACCTGCGTCAAGACTTCAAATGATTGCAAGGGTATAACTGGGTAGACTGGGAACTTAGATGCATCTTGAGACAACATAACGTTCAACCAAGACAAAGGGCCAGGTGGATCGTATCCGCCCTGTATTGAACTTTGTTTTGCTAAGCTGTCTTTACCTTGACTTAGACTAGCCCTTTCGGGCAAGAAGATCCCTTGTGTATCCATTTTATTCTGGACTATTGCATTGCAATACTTAATGCTCACCAAGACCAGGACCGGCGATTGGTAGCCGCGTGCATATGGATTCTGTTTGCCAAGTTGCTTTTACTTTGTTGGGAATTGGCCTTTGTCCAGAAGATCCTTCCGTGCTTTGTGCTTTTGGACTTGATCATGTTCACGGGATGCCTAGGAACCTTTTCTCATTATTTACATTGCCAAGCTTAACTGCAGGAACCAAAGGGAGTCCTCTTTGTTTTGGGACTTTTCTTTGCTTTACCAAGTGTGGTGTCCAACATGGCCATTTGGATTGGCCTGTGAGGCATCAACAGGCTGTGTCCTTTGGAACTTCCAGAGACAACTTGTTGCTACATTGCTACAGCATTTTGAGCTATTTACCTTGGCCTGGAAAACCTCCAGGGGCTGAACTTTATTTACTTAATTGCTACAACTCCATTGGGACTGGAGTACCTTTGCCTTGCAACTGCAGGAGACTGAACTCTGATACTTTATTGCTCCCAGTTTTTGAAGCATTATTTTCTATGCCTTTCCTATTTCATTTATTCTAAATAAAGCTTTGAACTGCAGTTGGCTTTGTGTGGTTTGCTAGGGGGATCTCTAGAGACCTTAAGGTGTTACACTTTATCTAATTTTTCCTAGGTTAAACGGGCTACATGTTTTTGTGAAATATGGGTTTCTTGAATTGCGATTAAATCATAATTTTCCTTTTTAATCTGGTTAAATAATTTTTTCCTCTTAGACGGCGATTTAATTCCGTTAACACCTTATTTATTTTAAATTTTCACTCATATTCTTCTTCTTGGGATTATTCCAGTTTGTCATCATTATTTGCCGCTCCGCTTGCACTTGCTGTTTTTCTGGTTTCCGGTAGGTCTTCTGGCGAGTCAAATCCCCTTTTGTTTTCCTCCTCTTACTGGTGGTGTTAATTTGTGATCTTTCTTAAGTTCAGCATAAAAATGCCTCACCTTCTCTTTTGAAGTTAACCAGTGTCTCTGTTCCTTGTAAGTAACCATCATTCTTTCAGGTTTCTCCCATCTGAATCTTATTTGTAATTTTTTGAGTTCATCCATCAGGAAGAAGTACTTCTCTTATTTAGCATGGTTTGAGGGAATTATTTCATTATGATCACTTTGTTGTCTTTGTACTGGTGTTTCACTGTTTTTCTTCAAGATCTCATCTCGGATTATTTTCTTTGCAAAGTGCACAATTGTATCCCTTGGGGCTTTGTTTTGTTTTGAAAAGCTTGTCGTTATTCTGTACACCCTGTCAATTTCCTGTTCCATCTTCTCTTCCTCCTTCTCAAGGATGGTAGCTGTTAATTTTGTTATAATACCACGTATATCATCATTTATTTCCTCTTTTATGTTTCGAAATCTTAGTTGAAATTCCATTTCTTTCATTTCTAATCTTTCTTGCGCTTCTTCAGTTTTTGAATTTTTGCATCTATTTTTTGAACTTTCTAGTTTTTATGAACTTCTACTATTTTAGCTTTATCCTCTTTTGTTTCTTTAATATCTTCTCTCATTTGCTTCATTTCCTCTTTGATTGTGCCTACTTTGTTAGTTAGGTCTTTCTTCATAGTTCTTGGTTCTTCTTGCATAAATTTCTGTTGTTCTTCCTGTCTTGTTTCCATTCTTTTAAAGTTCTTTCATAGGTTATCCTGTTTCTCAGAAAGTTTTTGAATTTCTCTTAGACTGTCCTTCATCGTTGTGTCCTCTGTACCTGATGATCTTCTTCCCATTCCTTTCATGTCTCTTGAGTCACGCTCCCACTTTGTTTTTGGTGTAGTCATCCCTCATCCGATTATTTTTTGTCTATGTCTTAATTCTTTGCTTTATTCTTCCTTCAACTTGAGTCATTCTATCCTGGTCGTCTTTTCTCTATGGTCTTTTCTCCTATTTTCCTTTCTATTACCCTTTTCTCTCGCTGATCCTCACTATTCCACCAATGTATGTTTGATTTCCCTATACCTTTCTTTGGCTCTTTTTTATTTCTCTTATCGTCCTTTTCTTACTTATTCTCTTCTTTTCTCTATCGCCGTTCTCTCTAGGATCTCCTCTCTTTGGCTATTCATGCTTCCGCATTTCTGTCATCTTACTCCGCCCTTCCATCTTTACGTCGCTTCGTCCTTCCGCCCTTCTCGCGCTACTGACCTTATCCTGATGCGTTTCCGCTTTTGACGCCTTTGACGCTTTCCTCCCTTCCTTGCCTTCCTTCTCTTCTGCCCTTCTCTTACTGTACGTCTCTGGTGTCTAATGCGTCTGACGTCTTTACTACGTTAAATTCTTCAGCTGTGTTGGGTACATCAGATACATTTGTACCTTCGGCTGCGTCGACTACATGTTTCGTCAGTTCCCCTCGCTGTGTTCTTCCTCCCTCCTTCCTTTTGTTTATTTTACATGCAGCTTGCTAGCCATAACAATCTGGCGCTCAAGGTCAGGCTTGGTTTTCTCAGTTTCTTGCCTTCCCTTCTTTGATTTTAATCTTCCAATTTAATATTCCTTTATTTCTTCACTTCCAATTTGCCCTCAGGTCGGATCAATACTGCTTTGCTGTTTAAAAGCAGGAACTGCTGCCTGTGGGCATTTATTAACGTTGCTTCCTTTGCAGGTCAGATCAATACTGCCCTAGGGCAGGAGCTGCTGCCTTCCTTTCTTTCTTTCTTTCTTAGGCGACACTACTTTATTTCCTTATATATTTCCTTTTACGGAGCCACCCTTTGCCACTATATTTTCTCTCTATTTTATGCTTTATCACCTTAGAGATATCCCTCCCGCCTAGTAAATATGATTTCTTTCTTTTAGAAACGATCCTTTGCTGAGATATTCCAGTGTTTCCTTTGGTCTTGTTGATTTAAAAGTGAGCGAGGCCGGCAGTAATTACTGGGTTTCCCCAGCTTTCCGATGCTTTGCCTGCTTGCCTCGGCACTTTGCCGGACCCTACAGTCTCCCACCCTTGAGGGGTGGTGTGAGAACGCTTCAGTTCTCTGTAAAGATCACGCTCAGGCAAGGCTCGATCCAACCAGATTTATTGCAGGTATAACACCTATAAAGCCAAAGCAGTGACCCTTCACCCAAACACACCTTATATACCCCGACCCCCTCCTTCCCTTCCCTTGCAACTTCCTGGGAAGGTTGCATCATGTCCTGCTGACTCACTGTCCAAGGGATATGACCTCATCCCCCTCTGAGTCAGCATATTCTCATTCATTGTCCAATGTCCAGAGGAGGCACTTCACTTCCGTTCTGTTCCAGCACTTTCCCCTGAGGATTGCATCATCCTGGGGATTTCCCAATGTTCAATGTCAAAGCAGGTCAAGGCAGACTGGGGCTCTTTGCCTCTTCTAGGCTAAGAGCTCCCAGCTCTGACAGGTGGAATCCCTTATGGTCTTTAGTGTGCCTTTTGGCTTCGCAGCTCTTTCTGGCCTTGATCCACCAGAAAAGAGGGTCGTAAAACACCCTTTCTGGTCAAGCAATCAGTTGGTGCCTCTTAGCTCTCCAGGCGCCCAGCCTGCCGCTATCATGGCTCACCCAGAAGTCATCAGAAAACTGAAACCGAATGAGGCTCCAGGACCAGATGGTTTCTCAACAATTTTTTTTACAAAACTATGATAGAAAAAATAATGCCTTATGTAAAGAAACTTCTGAACAACATAATGAAAGAAAGTACTATACTATACTGTTTTCCATATTTCCAACATGGAAAACTTCAAATATTACTTTAATACATAAAGAAAAGACAGATGGTACAGGCATAAAAAACTACAGGCCCATCTCCCTTCTAAATCTAGATTATAAAATCTTTACTGAGATTCTAAGCGAGAGGATGAAGACTTTCCTAAGTGCATGGATTGGGGAAGAACAGACAGGCTTTCTGCAGGAAGACAGCTGAAAGATAATCTAAGAAATATCTTAGATATAATAGAGTATTACGAGCAACATTATCAAACGGAAATGGCCTTAATAGCCTTAGACGCGGAAAAGGCCTTCGATAACTTGAGTTGGGAATTTTTCAAATCAATCTTCAAAGAAATTGATATAGGATACCAATTTACAAATGCTATTGAGGTGATCTATAGTACACAGAAAGCGACGCTATGGATCAACGGACAACAATCAAAGGAGGTTAAAAATAGAAAAAAGGACGAGACAAGGATGCCCTCTTTCACCCCTTATATATATCATGGCTCTAGAAATACTGCTAAATAATATAAGAGAAGTTCAATCTCTACCAGCTTCCTAAGTGGGAAAGCATACTTATAAATTTAGAGCCTTCACAGATGATCTGATATGCATTGTAAAAGATCCTAGAGCAAATATAAAGAACTGGATAAATAAGATAGAAGAATATGGAAATCTAGCAGGCCTCAAAATAAACACAGAAAAAACATCACTATTAACAAAAAACATCTCAAAGGAAAATCAAGAGAAGTTAAAAGGAAAAACAGGAATGCGAATAACCCCAAATATCAAATACTTGAGAATAATTCTCACGGCTAAAAATGCACAGCTAATAAAAAACAACTACGAAGAAAAATGGAAAAAAATAAAGAATGATCTCAAAAATGGAATCAATTAAATCTATCCTTAATGGGTTGAATTGCAACTGTTAAAATGAATATCTTACCAAAACTACTATTCCTCTTTGTAGCAACCCAGCCTCCAGATCAGCCGGGGGAGTCAGGGAATGCCCTGGGGGTCCCAATTGCTTTGGACCCGATTGATGGGGATTCAGGTGAAATTGATGATGGGGCTTGTGGGCCTGCATCTCCTACAGAGAGCTTGCAATGGGAAGATGATTGGCCCGAGGCCTACGACGATGAGGAACGTCAGTCTGACCCAGATTCAGATAACTCGTATGACCAGGTGGACGCGGTTCCCAGGAGCAGATCTCGGAACCCGCGGGGGAAGAATTGATGGAAACAGAAAGGGAGGAGGGTTCTCATGAAGATAGTGACACAGCTGCTGCTCGGGAGGGAAGGAGCTTTGACCGCTGGAGAAGCATCGAGGCCAATAGAAAGGAATGGAAACGTAGCCTAGAGCGGCGCTGGTCTCAAAAAGGAGTTACTTAAATATACGTTCTGTGGGAACGGATCCTCAGTTGAACGGCCACTTCTTATCTGAAGGAAGTGTAGCGTTCCTGATCCCTGAAGCCAGCGTTGGCTTGCCTTGCCAAGAAGTTACCTTGTACCTTGCTTTGCCTTGTTCTACGGAAACCCTGTTTTGCCTTGATTTGCTTTGTTTTTATAGACTTTGCTTTTGATTGATTCCCTGCTTTTACTTGGACATTTTACTGCTAAGCATTTTGGACTAATTGCTTTTTACTTGGACATTCTACTTTTTCACCTGTTCTTTATTATTCAATAAATAGTTAATTGATCATTGTCTCTGTGTGTGTGCTTAAGGGGCCGGGCCAAGACCCAGCATCGTGACACTCTTCCAGAATCTCCCAATTTTAAGAAACAACAAATTATTTCATGAACGGAATAAAGAAATACTAAGATTTATATGGAAAGGGAAGAAATCAAGAAAATATATCCATTTGATTGATACAAAAAATAGAGAAGGATTTGTTCTACAAGATCTGAGACTATATTATGATAGTGCTGGCTTGACATGGATAAAAAATTGGATACTTTTAAAAACAGAAAAATCTTAGCTTTGGAAGGTTTCGATTTGAGGATGGGCTAGCATGCCTATCTATGGTAAAATCAGGAGAAAAAAATAAAAAATCAATAATCATTTATTAGAGCCGTGCTATTAAAGATATGACAGAAATATAAAGATACATTTTATAAGAAAACAGCAATGTGGCTGTCCCCGCTGGAAGCGGGACAAAAAAGATTACTAGGATGGACCGCTTGGCCAACGTACAAAGAGGTATTAAAAAAAAATGACGGATACTGCCTTAAGTCAAAAGAGGAGATAAGCTCTTGGTTCAAATCGTTTTCTTGGTTCCAACATATACAAATCAAAGAATATTTAAACAAAGACTAAATGATAGGATTTACCAAGAAAGGATTATTTTTATGATAAAGTCATAAAAAAAGGAAAGGAAAAATATAAGGAACATTTATAATATACTACTGGAATGGGCGACAGAAAAGGAGAAGATAAAAGAATGCATGACAACATGGGCAAGAAATATTGGAAGAACGATAAAACTACATACAAGAATGGGAGCTAATATGACAAAGGAAAATGAAATATACAGTACATACTCTATAGACATGAAGGAAAACTGGTTCAAGATGTTTTATAGATGGTATATAACACCACATAGGCTGGGACTAATGTATAAAATAGCAAACAATAAATGTTGGAAGTGTGAAAATGAAATGGGAACATTTTATCATTCATGGTAGTCTTGTTCTAGCATCAACACGTATTGGAGAAAAATATAAGAATTATGTAAAAAAATATTAAAAGTAAAAATTTGCATGAACCTGGAATATTTTTTGCTGGTAATAATAGACGAAGATTTGAAACTAGACCAAAATCAAGATATTTTATCTAACTACAGCAGCAAGGATGGTCCACGCCAAAAAATGGAAACTAAAAGAGATGGCAAAAATAGAACGGTTAAACAAAATGGAGGATATAAAAGAAATTGACAATTTAACTTTTGCTCTAAAGGACTCCTATGGAAGACCCATGCGAAAGACAGACTGGAAATTACATGAAGATTTTATGAAAATCTATAAAGGACTGGATGTTTAACCCAATAGAGATTTTTTTACGGGAAATTAAAAATCAGATAAAAATATAAAGAGAGATATGCCACTATAGAAGAAAAAGACTATTTTATTTTTGCAAACGCGGTAAAGATGATTCGGAAGTCAAGAACCCCTACCCTTCCCCAAGTTACCCAAAACTATCCAGCCTATTCCCAATACCCTTACCAAATCCCAACTTTCCCTAAAACCTTCTATCCCCATTACATTAGATAAGCAGTATTTTTAATCAATGTATATATGAAAATTTATGCAATAAAAATCATTTAAAAACAAAAAAAGGTTAAACAGCTTTCAGTAATAAAAAAGAAAAAATCCAAACTGGATCATCCCCCGAAATCAGGGGAAATGGCTTCAAGGCAGCAAACTCCCTCCCATAAAGGCAATAATGGCGTCAACGGCAACAGCCGAGATTTCAAAACCTTTGGGCGAGGGGGTGACCCCTCAGGCACCCGATGCTGCCCCTCAGGAGATGGCACAGGAGCAACCCGTGCAAGTTAGCCAGACTCCCCAAATGGCCTCGAACACACCACCGACTCTGGCATGGTGTATTAGCATCGGTACCGCAGCAGGACTCTTCGGCCTCGGCTCCTCCTCCTCCTCCATCTGGGCCATTTGAAAGGGCCCTTTCACAGCACTCTCGAGCCCGAGCACGCTCTCGAGGCCAAGCACCATCGCGAAGAGCTGAAAGGCGCCGACGTTTAAACCCTTTGACGTCGAGGACATCTTCAAGCTCCGCCTTTAGCTCCTCCTCCCCTCGAAGAGCAAGGAAGAGACCGAAGGGGGAGGAGCCAAGGAGACATATCAATCACACTCCTCGTGGAGGGAAAACATGACATGCCTCCGCAAGGAGGTTTCTGGCAGCAAATGCCACCACAAGGAGCCTTCTGGCAGGGAATGCCCTTGCAAGGAGGCTTATGGCCAGGAATTCCCCACAAGCTGGTGTATGGAATATTAACCAACAAGGACAGTTAATATGCTCTGGGGCCCCTGTGCCACCCCGTATATAAGATGCCATTAATCAAGCAAAACAAAATACAATTACAGCAACATCACAGAGAGAGGCAACCATAAGACTTAACTCTAATGAATCCTCATCCACGAGAACCTTTAGAGGTACACCTCCAGGACAACCTCTTTCCACTCCTGCAAAACCTTTTCACCTTTCAACTCTAATGAGTGAGAATATATCTCGACCTCAGACAATCCATAATGATGACTCAGAATCCTCAGATGACAACCTAATTGTACCTGATGAGATCAGAGAGGTAGAGTGTGAAACCTCAAATGATGAGGATATGGCAAAATTCTCAGCATTACTAACATGCATGATCCGTGCCCTTGATCTGCCTGCTCCAAAACCTCCGGAAGCAGTGGATGACCCTATGTTTCCGAACAACAAGAAGCCCCTGCTAGTGCATCCTTACCGTCACTACCATACCTACTAAAAGTGGCAAAAGTTCCAGAAGGAGCACTGAGAACGGCCCCTGCTATGCCTAAGGAAGTGGACAATCTGTACAGAATAGACCTATCTTCTGCAGATTGGGCAGCCCGCCCTTCTACACCTAATACAGTGATGGTAGAGGTATGCCAAGGTAAAAGGCCAAAAAAAGTCAAATATGACACTTTCTGATAAAGAAGGCAAGAAAATAGACACTATGGGGAAGAAAATGTCAGAATATTGAGCTCCTTAGCTGTGGGAAGGAAAATACTTCTGCAGACCCAGAATGAGTACAAACAGCTTTACTGGCACAGCCATCCAACACTTAACATCAGCCACATGGGAAGGAGAAGCTATCTTGGAGCCTCCTACATATACTGCTCACAGAGTCTTGCATCATCTCTCTCTTACATCATCTCTCTTTAACTCTTTCAGCACCCAGACTTCAGTTCTGCACAGTCACTAGTAGGCTTATGAAATCCAGGCACATAGATTGCATCATACGTACATTGCATCATACATTGCACCTCATTTACATTTCATCTAATACACAAAACATAATACTTTCACAGAAAACCCACATGGTTGCAGGCCTACTTACAAGAATGGCACACTGTGCAACATATATGAGTGCATATCAGACATTCCTATGGGATAAGATGTCCCCTTACATCAACCTACTTCCTGACAGTGAAAAGCACCTACCTAAAGCATTCCAGGCAGAGGCACTCCTGCTAGCAAGATGCCAAAAGGACTTTGCGAAACACCTTGCAGAGCCCGCAGTACGACGCCACGCATGGCTACATGCCACCTTATCCAAGGAAAACTGTACACTGGCAGAAGAACTTCCGATACATGATGATGGCCTCTTCAACCCACTGACCGAAGAAAAGATTAAACACACTCATGAAATGAGGAAGTCTATCCAGGTCTACGGATTCCCTCGTCAGGGAAGCAATCAACAAAGAATGAGATGGCAGACATCTCTACCCTACTATAGGAGGAACACCAGTAACTATTATGGGCAGCAACGCCAACGCTTCCCTCAATCCAGCAGACCGTTCCAACAACGGAAATAACAATACTGCAATAAGAGTCGTTACCAGCCGTATCCAAATAAGACCAACCGTACAGGAGGAACCCAGCAGTGTCTTTGACACTGGGTTCATGGAAACCGAAGGGCCTGAAGCTCCAAATTTACCTACTGTTTGATTTATTCCCGACTATTCTTTTCAAAGAAACCAGTCTCCTGATACAGCTCTAGAACTCCCTACGTTTGGTGAACATTTAACCCGCTTTTATGAAGTTTGGTCTGCCATTACCACTGACTTATGGGTATTAAGGATTATTAAGAAAGGTTATAGCATAGTTTTATGAGCAACTGACCGTAGGTCATTTAAAGATCACACCTCCCTCCCCTCCTTTACTGGAGGAGATTAAAAACCTCCTATCCAAGGGAGCAATCAAACCCATACATCCAACGTTATATGGTTAATGTTTCTTTTCATAATACTTTTTAATATCAAAACGAGGAGGTCAACGCCCAATACTAGACTTAAGAGGTATAAACAACTTCATAAGACCTAAGAAGTTTAGAAAGTTATCTCTGAAAATGATTAGTTCGTTACTGTGGATCTCAAAGATGCTTATTTCCACATTTCAATAGACAAGAACCATCGTAAATACCTTGCTTTCATGGTGGGAGACCAAGCATACCATTTCAATGTTATACTTTTTGGTCTGTCAACAGCACCAAGAGTTTTAATAAGTGCATGGCCGTTGTGGCAGCTTACCTATGCACAACGGGCGTCACTGTGTACCCTTATATTGATGATTGGCTAATAGTAGGTAAATCTAGAAGTAAGTTGTCACATATCAGCTATAAATTATCTTTTCTCCAGTCCCTAGGTCTCATAGTGAACTGGGAGAAATCCAATCATAATCCAACCCGAAGGATACAGTTCATTGGAGCGATACTGGACTCAGAACTGCAAAAAACCTTCCTTCCAACCGACAGATTTCAGAATCTCAAGGGCATAATCCTACAGACAATAAGTCGGAACCGCAAAGACAAGGGAGATCCAAGTAATAATAGGTCACATGGCATCAACCACCACAGTCGCCCCACATGCTAGGCTTCAGCTCAGACAGTCATGGTTCCTATCAGTCTTCAACCCATTGCTTCACAAATCTTGTATGCACCTTTAGATGCCAGAAGAATTACGCAGGTCCCTGCTTTGGTGGTTAAACCAGCACAATGTCTGTGCTGGCCTACCTTTCCACCAACCCATCCCAACCAAGGTGATGACCAAAGACTCCTCCCTCGGGGTTTGCGGTGCCCATATAAAACCATTTATGGCCCAGGGCACATGGTCAGACCTGGACGCCACATCATATAAATCAACTCGAGCTGCTAGCCGTCGAAAAGGCATTAAAAACGTTCGAGTTGATTCTCACAAACCAAATCGTAGAACTGGCCACAGACAACACCACAGTTATGTTTTTTGTAAACAAGCAGGGAGGGACCCACTCCCCCACATTGAATACACTAACACTCAGGATATGGTACTGGTGTATACAAAGAGGAATCCATCTGACAGCCGTAAACCTACCGGGGAGCAGAAATTATTAGCAGACTTCCTAAGCAGAACTCCCTTAGCACACCACGAATGAACACTAATCAAAGAAGTAACATCTCTGCTATTCCGAGCATGGGGTCCCCCGAAGTAAGATCTCTGCGTCCCCAGTCAACAAGCAATGCCACCTATTCTGTGCCCGGCTGGGCCAAACAATGATGCCCAAATGCTTGGGAGACGCCTCCCTTCTCCACTGGGGGACCACAAGGTGTATGCATTTCCACCCTTCCGTCTCCTCTTAAGGGTAGTATTGAAGCTGTATCAAGACAAGGCGCGGGACATCTTAATCACCCTGTGGTGGCCTCACCAGCCTTGGTTCTCCCTGGTACTTCAAATTTCCGGGAGAATATACAAGCCACTACCACACAGAGAAGATCTCCTGCTATCCTAGCCAGGTTGATTCCTCTACCTAGACGTCCACAACCTGAGTCTGAAAGCATGGAGGATCTTCCCTGGCCAATAGGTCAATATGTGTTCCTTTCCAATGCCATTAAAGCAATATTGGAGGCGGCTCAGAAGGCAAGCACTAGACGCTCATATATTTATAAGTGGGGCCGGTTTTCAAAATTTACCATAAGGAAAGGAGTGGATCCTCTTAAAGCTACTACACCGCTCATTCTGGATTTCCTGCTAGTACTGGTCGACTCAGGCCTGTCACTATCCTACCTAAAATGTTACCTAGTGGCAATATCCTGGTTTAGAAGAAAGACAAACCTACTTTTATGTTTCACCAACCCTCTGATATCATTGTTCCTGAGAGGCCTTCAGAACTTAAGACCCATGATAACACGAATAGCCCCACCTTGGAACCTGAAATTGGTGCTTAATGCACTGACAAAGCCCCAGTTTGAGCCACTAGGTACCATAGTCATTTCATTTCTATCATGGAAGACGACATTCCTAGTGGCAATCACTTCAGTAGGGTGGGGGAACTCTGTGCTCTATTGTGTGACGAGCCCTATTTCAGGATGCGTAAGGAGAAACTGGTGCTTTCAGATATAGCCTTTCTTCCCAAGATAGCAAGCAAATCCTATATGTCACAGGAGATAGTGCTACCAAACCCTCTTTCCAAACAACATCTGCATTAGAGAAGACACTTCAAATGCTGAATGTTCGTAGGGCAGTGTTTCCCAACCGGTGAGCGATCATCCGGTGTGCCGTGGGAAATTGGAACCTCCTCCCTCCGCCGAGGATGACTTGCGCAGGGCGAGAGGAGAAGGCAAAGGCGTGCACCTTTTCCTTCTCCCTTGCCCCCGCGTGCCTTTCCCGTCTCCTCCCTCTCTTTCCTCCGTTGATGCTGCTGCCGTGGGTGCACGTGGGGCGAGGGAGGAGGAGAAGGAGGCTGCGGAGAAACCCTGCCTTGGCGGCTCCCACCTCCTCTGCAGGAAGCCGAGCCGTATTGTATGTTAATTTGTTTGCGCCGCTGTTAGGCACTTAAGCAGCAGATCTGTTATGCTTAGATTTTCATTGAGGCCTAGCGGTTGCTCGCATTTAATGCGGATTATCCATGTTCGTTCACATTTAAGTAATGTGGTTTGACTGTCTGCATGTGGTGGTACTGTCACTTGTTGTAGTCCCACAAACTTAAAGTCTGGCAATGATGCATGTACGGTTTTAAAGTGTTTATACAGGAATGTGTCTTCATTACCTGTTAAAATGCGATTTTTATGTTCTCCTAATCTTTTCCTTAAAGATCTTTTTGTCATACCTACATAATATTTTGGACAAGAGCAAAATAATAAGTACATCGATTTTTCAGAAGCGCAGGTGAAAAACTGTTCGAGCTTGATCGGTGTGGCATTGCCAGGCAATGTTATTGCTTTCAATGGTGATACAAAATCACACATATTACAGTGCCCGCATCTAAAGGTCCCCGCTCTCAAATTACTCTTAATAGCTTGATTTTTGCTGTGGTCTGTTCTAATGAGACAATCTTTGATATTCTCAGTTCGCTTGAAGGCTGGCATTGGTAGTTTTTCTAAGCCTTTGATATCAGATATCAAGGGCCAATGTTGTTTAACGATTCGGATTACCGTCTGACTTTTAGGTGTATAAGTAAGAGGCCATATAAGCCTGTCAGGGGCTGTTTTAATTTTTGGTGTCAATCAATCTTCTCGTTTCATAAGGTCTGCCTTCACTTTTACTCGTGCTATAATTTCTTCCGGGTAGCACTTTTTCCTGAAGTTCTCCATGATCCTGTTAGCTTCTAGTTGATAATCAATTTCCGATGTAGAGTTTCTTTTGGCTCTAATCAGCATAGAATACGGTAGATTATTTTTCAATGCAGGTGGATGGAAGCTTCTGTAGTGTAACATCGCATTCTTGGCAGTTGGTTTAGAATAAGGTTTTACTGCTAATTTGTCATGTTTCTTATAGACAGTAACGTCTAGAAAATTAACTTCTCTTTCACTGTATACCTCCTCCCTCCGCCGAGGATGACTTGCGCAGGGCGGGAGAGGAGGGGGCAAAGGCGTGCACCTTTTCCTTCTCCGTTGCCCCCGCGTGCCTTTCCCGTCTCCTCCCTCTCTTTCCTCCGTTTATGCTGCTGCCGTGGGTGCACGTGGGGCGAGGGAGGAGGAGAACGAGGCTGCGGAGAAACCCTGCCTTGGCGGCTCCCATCTCCTCTGCCACTGCCACGATGCGTAGCCCGCCTCCTCAAACACGTGTCCTGGGTCGGCCAAGAAAGGAGCCGCGCGCCAGTGAAGAGAGACTCCAGAGAGAGGAGGCAGAGACCTTGGGAACCTTCTTGTGGATCCCAGCCAGACAAGGGAGGCTGGAGGGGAGGGGCAGGAAAGGCGTGTCTCAGGAGGAGGAGGCCCACTTCCTCCCTTCCTCCCTCCCTTCCTCCCTCTCTGGGAAGAGCCATTGTGATTCTGGAAGGAGGGGGAAAGGGTCTTTCTCTCGTTCTCTCACTCTCTCGCACTCTCTCTCGTGGCTGCTCACTCCCTCGCCCTGGAATCAAAGGACTGAAGGTGAAGGCAGAGAGAGAGAGACTCAGGGAAGAAAAATCCCAAGGATTCAAGTGACCCCTGTTAACTTCCTTCCTCTCTCCCTCGACAGGGCGCGAGGGAGGAGGTAAAGGCAGAAGTGGGTGGTCTCTTCCAACAGTAAGTGAAGTATACATCCCAGAAACCCTCCAACTCCCAAATGTCTCGGTCTATTTCCCCCAAATTTCCCCAGTGTTCACATTTGGGCATGTGGAGGATTCGTGCCAAGTTTGGTCCAGATCCATCATTGTTTGAGTCCGGAGTGCTCTTTGAATGTAGGCGAACTACAACTCCCAAACTCAGGGCCTCCAAACCCTTCTAGTGTTTTCCGTTGGTCAGGGGAATCCTGTGTGCCACGTTTGATTCAATTTCATCATTGGTTGAGTTCAAAATGCTCTTTGATTATAGGTTAACTGTAAATCCCAAAAAACAAACAGGGTACTATATCAATACTTATGTTGCAAAATAGAGTACTAATCCTGATATTGATAGTAATGCATTAAACATGAAAAAAACCATATATGTTGATATTTAGTATAATCCAGATTATCCAGCTATAAAATCAGGATTATATTCCACTCTAAGTATATAATTGTCAAAATAGAGTACTATACTTATGGTGATATTGATAGTGATGCATTTAATATGTAGTGTCCCTTATTTTTGAAGAAAATCACGTAAATGTCTCATTTCTTTTATCAAAACATGGGTAGGTAGATCATTTTGACTTGGTTGTTTTATAAGTAGCTCGCATGTTGAAAAAGTGTGAGCACCCCTGCATTAGATGTGTTCATCGAAACAGGCTCAGGTTTCACACTGAGTCTATAAATACATTTTAAAACATATTAACTATGTATTACTGTGTTAGAGTGTCATTTTGTGTCACTTTGGTTGGTGGTGTGCCCCAGGGTTTTATAAATGTAAAAAATGTGCTGCGGCTTAAAAAAAGGTTGAAAAACACTGCCGTAGGGCACCAGACCTTTATATCAGTAGAACCTCTGAGGTCAGGAAATCCCCTAGACTTTCCTTGAAATACAGGAAAGACGCTGTTGGATTGCCAGTGTAATCGCAGCGTCTCTCCTCATTTATTGTCTCTGCAATTCGGACAGTTTACAATGTGGCGAGGAAAGACTTACCTTCACAGGTTAAGGCACACTCAAGAAGATCGATGGCGGCATTGGCGGCGTTTATGAACTGTGTACCCATTGACGCAGTCTGCAGGGCAGCAACCTGGTCAACCCCGCTTACCTTCGTAAAGCACTACAAGCTGGATGTGATCTCAAAGAGGGACACAGCATTCGGCCGGGCAGTCCTATTCTCAGCGGTGGCATGATGCCCACCATCCAAGGTTAGTAGCTTGCTAGTCTACTCTATGTGCGATTCACAGCCGACCACGAAGGGAAATTATGGGTTTCTTACCTGTAACCGTAGTTTCCCGAGTGGTCACCTGTGAATTCGCACATCTCCGCCCATCCTCCCCACTCTTTAGTAACATCATGCCCAGACTTCTGGCTGCTTATGGCGGCGGAAGAATTGGCCGTTAGCCCCTTCCTAACCCTATTTATATTGACGGGAAGAGTGGGCGGGGCCAGCGGTCAAATTTTAGTCTCGAGACTTGCGAACTGCCTGTTCGAGCGCAGACGTAAAACCATGTGCATATTCACAGGTGACCACTCGAGAAACTACGGTTACAGGTAAGCAACCCATAATTTTCAGTTTTATCTATTGTTTATTTTATGTGCAACACTTTGAAGTGCTTTTTAAGCAGCCCCAAGTCCCTTTGGGGAGATGATGGCAGGGTACAAATAATAATAATAATAATTATTATTATTTTATAAAGATGCTGCTTCTTAGCTGCTTATTTTAACCTGTGATTCCATATAAGTACTGCATTCCAATAATTTTGGTATAATAATGTAATACTCTGTTTACAGTTATATTTTACTTTAAATATTCTAGGTTTATGAATATTCATGAAGTAAAGACATATTGGGAAAGCAAAGGAATGCTGGTGACTATGAAGAAATGGCTATCTGATTGGGTTTACAATGTGAAAGACGAAATAACAAAGCCACCAAAGTTAGTATAATGTTTAGTAAACTATAATAATGCACATTGCTCAGAATTAGAAGTCTGAATCTTGGCATATAATTTTGATTAAGATAGATGTTAGGTTTTGTATTGTGTCCAGGTCGGCAGGAAAAACGAACGCCTAATGGCACAAGTGGTAAGATTTCAATGCTGGGATTAATGGTTCTAGAACAGGCATGGGCAAAGTTCATTCCTCCAGGTGTTTTGGACTTCAACTCCCACAATTCCTAACAGCGGGTAACCTGGGATTTCTAGGAGTTGAAGTCCAAGTCACCTGGAGGGCTGAAGTTTACCCATGCCTGTTTTAGAACTTCCCCAAGATTACTCTGTTTCATTGTTGGTGCAACTGTTTATGCAGAGCAGAATTAATGCAGAGTTCAAAGAGGCAAGTTACCCTGTCATGGTCACTGTGAATACATACATGTGATATCTCCTGTGCTTGCGCAGTAAGCACTGGAACCTTCTAGAAAGAATTACAAAGAGATCAACTGAATCCCCGCCCATCCCTCCCGAGAGCATATATAGCCAGTGGGAGTGGCTTCAGCCTCCATTTCTCTCAGAGCAGTAGCAGAGAACCTTCGCATCTAGACTAGCTTCTCTTTTACGGACAGATTTTTGCATTATTGACTGGACTGCCCTTTCACTATTCTACTTTCTCTAATCCTGACCCATCGCCTAACGGACTTTGTGAGTTCTTCACCCTTTTGGATTCTATGACCCCACCATGTCTGCTACTATGGCATTAAAGAGGTGTGCCTCCTGTCCTAACTTATTTTCAGATAATGATGGCCACTTGCTCTGCTTGGCCTGTCTGGGTGAGGGGCATTTGGCTCAGGGGTGTGCCATATGTAAAGCTTTCACCCCTCAAACTAGGAAAAATCGACCCCTGCGTTTAAAAGCGGCAATGTACGAGAGGGCCCTAATGCCCTCTCCCCCTCCTCTTCAATTTCCGGAGGTGACTGCCCCGCAGGGGGCCCAGATCTTACCTTCTGTAGCTCCAAAGATGGCGGCTCCCATGAAGAAAAAGCCCAAAAAGAGAAGGGTAACTGTCTGCCAAGAAGGCGCCCAATCGCCTTGTCTTGAAGGGAATGGGGCTAATTTGGCGGAAAAACCCCAGTCCTTAACAGCCACTCTGAACTGTTGACCCAACTCCCTCTGCTAGCAGCGGAGACGCAGGTCATGGAAATGGCGGAGGCTACAAATGCGCATTCTGCGTATGCCCCGGATCGACCGGCTCGATCGGGCACGCCCCTGGAAGATGAGGCGTCGACCCCGGTGATGCCCCTGTTTGCTGTCTCAACCTCCCTCGATGTGGGACTCACCCAGCTCGAGATCAGAGAGCTCTCATCATCGGGCCCACCGTTGCCATCAGGCCCTTTCCGAACGCCGGCTCTTCCCTCCTCCCCTTCTGGGAGCAGAGCCAGGTCACGTGTGTGCGAGGCCTCCCTCCAGGCACTCCAGCCGAGGATCAGGCCGACGGCATTGAGATTGCTCAACTTCTGGGAGCTCTGCTACTTCCTCCTCACTGGCCCCTTCCAAGAAGTCCAGGGGCAGTAAGCGTGCATGCCGCTCCTGATTGCCTCGGGAGTGGGACACGCTCCCTCCGACATCGGCTCTTCCATCGGGATACTGGCAGCTGACTCCCCAGGGGCAGTACCTTTACTTTCCTCCGCTGGGTGCATCGATGGTACCCCCTCCTCACCCGGGGATGCTATGGGCTCCCCCTGTGGGCCAGCCTGCGGTCTATCCCTCTACATCATCTGCTGGACCTCTGCCGCCTCCCATGCTGGCCCCGATACCGCCCACCATTCCCATGGCTGCTCTTACCCCAACTATGCAGCCACTTCAACCTAACATTCCAGGGGTTGCCTGGTGATTTGGAGGTGGCTGCTGCCATTGAATCAGGGCAATCTGATTCTGAGCAGGACTTTGACCATGGGGTTAAAGACACTGATCATGAGCCCCCATGCCTTCTGACTTTGCGAAGTTTGTGGCCCTGATGAGTCGACTAATGAAGGCCTTGGACCTCCCAGCTACCAAGGCATCTTGCTCAGTCCAGGACCCCATGTTTACTTCCAAGGAGCAGGGCCCTTCATCTTCTACAACTATTCCCCCGTTTCCATACCTACTCAAATTAACATCCCTGATGTCTCTGTACGCGGTGCAGGCGGTCCCCAAAAGGCTGGACGCTCTGTATAGAGTGGACCTCTCTGCGGCTGATTGGATTTTGCCCCTCAAAAGCCCAACACCGTCGTGGTGGAGGTGGCTAAGACGAAGCGCCCCAAGGGCGCAGCCTTGACCCCTGTTGACAAGGAGAGGAAGAAGTTGGACGCTATGGGAAAAAAGTCCACCTCTCTGCTGGTCTCTTCACCCGCGTTGCGCGATACGCCACGTACATGAGCGTGTATCAAACTTTTTTGTGGGGCAAGATTCTCAAGTTTCTTGAGCTACTACCTGTGAAAGACCGATTCCCAAAGGCTTTCCATGCTGAAGCGCTGGTGTTTTCCAAGCTCTAGAAAGACCTCGCCAAGCACCTTGCTGAGTCTGCAGGCAAGCTGTTTGCCACAGTGACCTCCATCCGTCGTCATGCTTGGCTCCGCGCTTCCACGTTATCCGAGGAGGGCAAGACCCTCACAGAAGATCTCGCTATGCACCATGATGGAGTCTTCCACCCGGCCACCGATACCAGCCTGAAAGAAAAACAGGAGGTCCGGTAGGCAGCCCACAAGTATGGCTATCTGTACCAGCTACTACCAGCCCAAGCCACATTGGCAGACACCACAAAACTCCTACCGTAAGAACTTTGGAAAGTCTTTCGAGGGGGGGGCCTAAGTCTCGTTTCTGTTCCGTGAACAGGTACCAGTTGGGTCGCAAGCAGCCTTATTCTTCCTAACCTTGGCAGCAGCCCTTCTAGGCCAGCTCCATATCCCAGGGTGCCTCCAAGCAGCGGCTTTGATGCCCTAAGTCCCGTGGTGGTTTCGGAGACGCCTCGTCCTCCTGCGGGAGTAGTGTTGTGTGGCCCCATCTTCAGGCCTCTTCCTGAGGTTCCTGTTGGTTCCCCACTGTTTGGGGACAGGTTAAAGTTGTTCTTTTGGGAATAGATTGGGATTACCTCTGACTCTTGGGTACTTGGGGTCATCGAAGAAGGCTACTCAATTGAGTTCAGCTGTGTGCCCCCCGTGAGCCGTCTCAAGGCAACCCCTTGTTCCCAGGTTCTAGCCGATTAAGTTGCGACCCTCTTACGGAAGGGAACCATAACCTGTTTTCCATCTGACCTCTATGGGTCTGTTTTCTCTCTCGATATTTTGTTGTGTCCAAGAGAGACGGCGGTTTCCGTCCCATTTTGGATTTGAGGGGAGTGAACAAATAAGTTGTACCAAAAAAGTTCCATATGGTCACATTGGCCTCCATACTTCCCTTGTTTAATAAAGGTGTTTGGTTCGCCACTATTGACTTGAAGGATGCTTATTTCCACATCTCCATAGCCCTACATCATCTCAGGTTCCTTTTGTTCTTGGTTGGGGGCAGGGCCTATTGGTTGAACGTTTTGCCCTTCGGTTTCGCCACAGCTCCCTGTGTGTTCATGAAATGTATGACAGTAGTTGCGGACTTCCTTCGCACTATGTATGGGTAGTCCTCTACCGTGTACCCATACATAGATGACTGGCTAATTCTAGGTGATTCCTATGACCGCCTTCAGAAGAGTGTGCTTTCACATGATCTCTTCTCCAGTCTCTAGGTCTAGTGGTCAACGTGGAGAAGTTGCAACTGACCCCTGTGCGGTGGATCCAATTCATTGGTGCACTACTGGATTCCCTGCAAGGGAACGCCTTTCTGCTCACTGACTGCTTCACCATGCTCCAGACACTGCTCCATGAGGCCATTCACAACTCCTTGATTCGGGCCAGGCAGGTGTAGGTCATATTGGGCCATATGGCGTCTACTACAGCAGTAACACCTTATGCCAGGCTGCGCCTATGACCCTTGCAGGCCTGGTTTTTGTTGGTGTTCTGGCCCCTTTCAGACAGCCCGTTGCTCCGGCTGTCTATCCCCCCGAAGGTCAAGGAGTGCCTCCTCTGGTGGTTGGAGGCAAGAAACGTGTGTGCTGGGCTCCCCTTCCAGCCCCCTCGCCATCTATAACTATCACTACGGATTCATCATTGACAGGGTGGGGGGCTCACTCCGAGGACATCGTGGCCAACGGCCTCTGAAGTCAGGAGGAGTGCGCCCTTCACATAAATGCCTTAAACTTCCTAGCTGTGCAAAAGGCGTTGCTCTCCTTCAAAAGGGTGCTCATGGGAAGAATAGTACAATTCTATTGCAGATGTCCAGATGGGTGTTCATTTGCCTTTCAGACAGGGTGGACTTACTGTCCTCGCAAACTGGTTCCCCGGGTACTGGTTGTGGGGGGTCGGGAGCAGGTGAGGGTTTTCCCTCCTTTCTGCTAGAGATCCCTGTGTACAACTAGTGGGCCACTGTGTGACACAGAATGCTGGACTAGATGGGCTGAGGCCCGATTCAGCATGGCTCTTCTTATGTAAACAGGATCGGGTCCTCTCTGCAGACATCCACAAATTGAAGCTCACAGCATGGCGAGTCCTACCCCCTGAGTAACCCCTCTCTCTGACTTCTCTGCACCAGTTTTGGCCATTATTGATGCGGTTCACAAGATTACCACAAAGAGGTTGTACCTTTATAAGTGGTCCCGCTTTTCGAATTTTGCTTCCCTGAAAGGCATGGACCCCTTAAAAGCTTCTACATCATTGAGTCTAGATTTTTTGGTTTATCTTTTGGAAGCGGGACTTTCACAGTCCTTGCTTAAATGTTATCTAGCAGCCATGTCCTGGTTTAGGAGGAAAGTAGGCCTTCCTTTCTGCTTCGTGGGCCCTGTGGTGAAATTATTTCTCTAAGGGCTGTATAACATCAAACCGCCAGTTGCCCCTGTCACCCCAACTTGGAATTTGGAACTGGTTCTTTCTGCCTTGTCTAAACCCCCGTTTGAACCACTGGCTACAGTGGACTTACCTTACCTGTCCTGGAAGATGGCCTTTTTGGTGGCTGTCACTTCAGCGAGGTGTGCAAGTGAGCTTTGTGCTTTAAGGGTAGATCCTCTGTATCTGAGATTTCACAAAGACAAAGTTTTGCATACAGATATTTACTTTCTCCCTAAAGTTGTTTCCCGGTTTCACATGTCCCAAGAATTGGCCCTGCCTGCATTCTTTCAAAACCCTAAGACGTCACTAGAGAGAGGTCTGCACCTCCTTGACGTCCGCAGAGCTCTGACCTTCTATGTCAACAGGACTGCTCTAATATGGAAGTCTCCCAGAGTCTTCGTAAAGTACCGGAAGGACGTCAGTGGTCTTCCTGTCTCTTCCCAGCACCTGTCATCCTGGATTGTCTCAGTGATTCGATTGGCTTACCAGATGGCTGGGAAGGCTCCCCCCAGTAGGTGAGGGGCCACTCTACAAGATCTGTGTCGACAAAAGCTGCCTTCCTGAGGGGCATTTCCTTGGACGCAGTGTGCCATGCTTCCACTTGGTCTTCCCCTCTTACTTTCATCTTGCATTAGAAGTTGAACGTGATGTCTCAGAGAGAGATTGATTTCGGAAAGGCAGTCCTTTTTTCTACGGTGGCATGACTCCCACCGACCGAGGTCAGTAGCTCGCTAGTCTATCACATGTTAGTATTCACAGTGACCACAACAGGGTAAATACTGGTTGCTTACCTGTAACCATAGTTCCTTGAGTGGTCACCTGTGAATTCGTACATCCTCGCCCATCCTCCCCGCTCGTCATGCCTCTGGTTTTCTCTGTTTGCACTTTTGCGTGGCTTTGGAGAGAACTGGAGGCTGAAGCCCCTCCCAATGGCTATATATGCTCTCAGGAGGGATGGGCGGGGCTTCAGTTGATCTCTTTGTAATTCTTTCTAGAAGGTTCTGGTGCTTACTGTGCAAGCGCAGGAGATATCACATGTACGAATTCACAGGTGACCACTCACTGAACTATGGTTACAGGTAAGCAACCCATATTTTTTGTGTGTTCTATGGTGGTGGTGGTGGTGGAAGGTGTTGAGAAATTATTATTGGAATTAAAAACCTGTTAGATCCTTAATGCCAGTCAAAGCAGAGGTGCCTATCTTAGAATTATGAGTTTGAAAGAACCAAATTGAAGGCAGAGAAATAAGGTTGGAATCTTCAGCAGGAAGCAGAGTTATTAAAGAAATACATTCCTGGATAGAGGCAGCCTGCTTCTTCCTAAACCAGTTCACAACCTTGGTATTTCTAGTTACTAAAGGACTTGTGTCAACTAGGGAAAACATTGTGATGCATGATTATATGGAAAAATTAGACTAATAATATTGCTCTAGAAGTACTAAAATACTCTGTTCTGAATAACAAACCCCAAATCTTTTTTCTTCCTCCTGTACAGAAACAAATTTTTGAGGATGTGTCACCAAATAGTGTTTATGGAAGAGTTTGAATATATAAGTACCACGATAACATTTTTGAACAGTGTTCCTATTATTCTTAACTTTATAACGAGTGTGAATGCAGAATATCTTCCACAACTTAGAATGTGCAACTACTACTTTCTGTGTCTATACGTAGGAGAAGCTATCCTGAAGGTATTAATTATGTAATAAAATACTTATATCACTCATAATTTTAATTGCTTTTAAAATATGTTTACAAAATAGTATATGACCCTAGGATTCAGAGTTCATTTTCCTACTTTGAAGCCATAATGCCCACTGGGTGAACTTGGGTCATACACATTCAGCCTCAGAGGAAGGCAGTGATAAACACCTTTTGAATAAATCTTGCCAAGAAAAGCTTAGGACAGGATGATCATAAGTTGGAAACTACTTGAAGACACACAACAAAAAATTAAATTGCATTTGACAAATAATGTGAAATTTAAAAATGTGAAATACTACACAGCTCTCCTTATAATGGTATCACTTTTTTACTTCTTTCTCATTTCGTTTTTATTGATATTATCTGCAGCAATTCAATTCTTTACACCTAGTTGCTGATCCAGATCTTATCATTGATAGTATTGGCCCGCACTTTGATTGATTGTTATGATAGATATCCAGCCCGCTGATTTCACTGCTTTTTAGAAATTTTATGGTTTTCTAATTTTTGTGATTTTATTGATGAGGTTTTTATTCACTGTTGATTGTACTTGTGTCATTGGGTTTGTGCTTATATATTGTCTGTGTGTGGCACTTGGAGTGCTTCTGTGAGCCGCCCCAAGATGATGATGATGATGATCCTATTCAAGGTTGCAGACATGTCCATGAAAAACTTTATATCATAAGTCACTCTTCCAAGGCATCTGTAATAATTGTGTGTCCCAATGAACAGTTAGTCATGGCATTTTGACATTTTCTGGATACATATGTGATATTTACGTGAATCTAAGGTGCACCTTTTTTGGCTAAATGAACATGCCAAAATTTGGGTGTGCTTTAGATTTGTGTAATATGATAAAGGGCGAGTGGGGGAACAAAGGAGAGGCAGCAGGAGTGCTTAGGATCCAGTTGAGGCTGGTGCAAGGAAGGTGGCTTCAGCAGCAGCAGAAGGCAGCAGCCCTGGCTTTCGTAAAAGGTGAAGGGGGCAGGTGTTGTGGGCAGAGAAGGAACCGATGTCTTGTTGAGGCCTCTCTTGTGCTCGCATTCGTCTACCTTCCCATTTAAACCTTCTGTCCTTTCCATCTTTCCCTCCCTTTCTGGATCTGGCAAGGTGGGGTGAAGGGGGTGTGCCTCAGGAGCGGAGGAAGAGGCAGCAGCAATGTTTTAGGGCAGGCATGTGCTCCTTCTGCCTCCTGTGTGCGTGTTTTCTGTCCTTCCCACCTTTCCCTCCCTATTGTTTCTTCCTCCCTTTCTCTTTTCCACCTTTCCTCCTTTTTATCCTCTTGTCATTCATGTCTCCCTGTTTCTTTTTCTTTCCTACCTATTATCTCTTTCCTTATCCTCTTTTCATCCCTTTGTCTCTTTTCCTTTTCTTCCTTCCCTTACTGCTTTCCTTCCTTCTCATTTTCCTTTTGTGTACTGTATTGGAATTGGCTTACCTATCTTTTAAACATGTTTCAATGTTTTATAGAAATAATATTTCTGAAGTGTCTTCAATAGTAAGACTTGATCTACAACTGTGAGAAGCTAGCAATACTATGCAGCCAAAATATTCAGAAATAAAAGATCTTCCAGACTGTGGAAATTTGTAGAGCTTTATTTCTCAAGAGGATATCTCATTCCAAATTGTCTTTTTAAGGCCATGTAATTATTTTCTTTCTTGTCCTCTCATCCTTTCTTCATCCTTTTTTCCTTTCTTCCCTCTTTTCCTCTTCCTTCCTCTATTTTCTTCCCATCTTTTCTTCCCTCCTTTCTTTTCCTCCCTTCCTCTTGTCTTACCTTCTTTATATCCTTTGTCCATCTTCTCCTTTATTCCTTCTCATCCTCCTTTTCTCTTTTCCTCTCTCATCCTTTCCTTTCTTCCTCTGTTTTTCCTTTCTTCTTTTTCTTTCTTCCCTCTTTTCCTCTTCCTTTATTTTCTTTCTTCCCATTTTTATGCATTCCAAATTATTATTCACTAGTGGAGAATTACAGAGATGTGTGTGAGAAATTGAAGAAGATTTCTTATTTATTCATATCGCTAGGATATTGCCCATGTCTTTACTCAATTTCACTTGTATATATAAGTTTCAAGTTGCAACTTGTAGTATATAAAATACCACTCTTACAATAATTTTCATTATATAAATGCCTTGTGTATTGAATGAAAGGACTGCTGAGAGTTAAAAAACGTCCTGCACTATGTTTTCTCTCCCACTGTTTATAGCTACAGTTCTATCCTAATAATCAAGATACTATATTTTCACATGTCATATAAATTAGTATGTGAATGCATTTTCCTAAATAGTTGGTTTATGTTAATGTCTACTGGATATTTAATGTGATATCAGTATAATATTTGTTTTCAACAGGCTTTTGCAATGGGACGGACCTATATCTATTACCATTGGAATCAATTTGATCTTATAATAATAGTAGTTGGAATCATAGATGTCATGGTTATTAATCTCTTTAAAAATATGACCCCATCATACCCTATGATAAATACAATCCGAATATTTCGATTTGGTCGCCTTCTAAGAGTTTTCCGCCTCTTTAAGGTAAATGGGCATTTCTGTCTTCTGCAATGTGGTGTCAAGCAGTTCAAGTTGAAAACTTAGTAATTTGTTTGTTTCTAATCTAGATTTTAAAATTTAATTTCAAACAAGTTGGAATGTTTTTATTCAGTAATATTTGCTTAGTTTAAATCCATTCATTAACATACTGGCTTTTAAAGTGGATAACCTCGTAATAACTGAACTTTCATTAGGGTGGTGGCTTTACCATTCTTTCTGCTTGTTCTCTGGCACTGAATAATAATAATAATAATACACTTTATTTATATTCCGCTCTTCTCACACCAAAGGGGACTCAGAGCGGATTACATCACACATACGGCAGACAGTCCCTCCCGGTTCCACATACAATTACATACAACATACAACATATAACAAGTACAATTTTAGAAGGATTTTTCTTCAGGTTGCATCACAGGGTGCGTCACAGGGTGTGATTGCGTCATTACGTCACAAGGGGATGCTGTTGTTTCATCCTCATGACTGAGAGCCTCTGTTTTTCCGCATTCCACCTTCCGACTGAACAAAAAGACTCATCCAGGTAAGTGTCATGTCCTGAGTATTTGGAACAGCAATGAAATTACACAATCCAATTCGAGTTCACACATTTCATCTTATAAGGGACATTCCTTTTTTACCTTATTGTTATGGAATATTGTCATGTCTGTTCCTTCTTTTTATAATATACAAGTAAATTTCTGGAGGCCCTTCCAGATAGGTCCTGTATCCCAGGATCTCATTCCAGATTTTCTGCTTATTTCAGATAATCTGGCAGTGTGGACTCATATACTCAAGTTTTAAGCAGAAAATCTGGGATCAGATTCTGGGATATAGGCCCTGTGTGGAAGAGCTCTGGGTGTGTCTCCATAGGAAGATGTTCTTCAGTGATTTTATATCTCTTAGCTGTGTAAGTTTATATTTAAATTTTGGCAGATAACTCTTTCCTGGAGTTTATGTGTTTGGCTTACTGCTTCCTATCTAGACAGCAATCTTGTGAGATACCACAGACCTCTCCAGAGTTTCATTTGAATCTCAACACTGAGATTTTTGTATTTGTTGATGGGAACTAGACACAGCTCTATAATTCTTTTAGTGTGCTGGTTACGCAGCTTCATGATACTTTTGAAACTAAGTAAGATAAATAAGTTGGAATAGTAAGTTTTCATAGACTTAAGTCTGTTTCAATTGCATGGATCGAAGTGTCATGGAATATGCTTTTGCATACTACTGTAGATTAACATGGCCATGTCTTTGAATTCCGAGTACATGGGCATAGATTCTGATGAGGTGTTGATAATCATCAGGCTTGTTATAGATGATATACTACGGCCAGTGCTTTAACTTACAGTGCTCCTGAAAATATGGCTACAGTGACACATCCTTTAGTTAAACCTAAATTAGACTAGACTACTACAGTGTAATCTAGTGAGAGCGCCTTTAAAAGAGTACCTGTATTGGAAATTACAGCTCACCCACAATGCTTCAGACAAATCTATTGAATAAGAATGGTTAATCCTTTGTTAATCTGCTATACAAGCTACCAATTATTGCAGACTACAATTGCTTGTTATAATTTATAGTGTTCTTTATATGGTATTGGTCCTCCATAGCACACAGTGGGGAAAACAAAAAGCTAAAACATAATGCTGACCAGATGAAAATATCACTGGTACATGGTTTATCTGTCCAGAGTGGTTCTGTTAGTGAATCCTGGAGTTGATTCTGTTTCCTTTGTAACATAACATATACTTTGTCTTCTGGCTTTTTCCAGTGGGTGCTTGATACAGTTGTTGTGGTGGTGATGTGGCTTGCCTGCCAAGGCAAAGACAGCAAGGAGATGGATGCTTCTTTCAGCCCCCTTTGCTCTCTCTCCAGTGGCTCTGTGGGGGCTACCCCATGGTAGCAGTAAGGGATCTCTGTTGCTGCGAGGAAGTGTCAATGAGTCACCGTCACTGCCATTCCACCATACTACCCGTGTTTCCCCAGTGTCTTACTTTCTTTTTATCTCCAAAAGCCCCACAATGTCTTACTTTCGGGGTATGAAAAACACACAGAGGGGGGAGTTGCTACAAAGCATGCAATACACAGAGTGAGAAAGTGTTATTAAAGTCAATAATTCATTAAGAGAATTTCAAAGTGTTAATACACATACATGGAGGTATATACAAATACAAAGTACAGATAAATGGATAAGCCCGCTCAGGGCTCCTACCCCATACGCCCAATGGCGTTGCTCAGTGTCCAGGAGATTTCAGGTTTAAGGACAAAATTTCAAGGGTTCACTAGAGTAGATGGGATTTTCAGGAAAGACAATGCGGGGAGGATAGGCACAAGCCCAATGGGCCGTGTCGCTGCCGAAGAGCGGGTTGGCAAACAAGCCGTGATGAAAATCCAGGAAGCAGTTGTAGTGCGGAGTTGTTTGCTGACCGGAGCCCAGGAAAAGAGGCGCATAAAGTGCAAAGATGTGCAGATGGCAGCTGGGTCACCGAGGAGTAGTATTCCATCTTTGCACTTTATGCGCCTCTTTTCCTGGGCTCCTCTTTTCCTGGGCTCCGCGCCGACTCCGCGCCCCCACCGCCGCCGCACTGCCCAGCGCAGCCGGCCGCGCACACGCAGAAGCACCTACAGGCGCTATAGCGCCTGTAGACGTTTCTGCGTATGCGCGAACGTCCGCGCACGCGCAGTCGCTCCCCAGCGCACCTGCCGCTTTGGAGCCAGCGCGCATGCGCAAAACCTGCACACATGTGCGCTGGCTTCAATGCGGCAGGCGTGCTTGGGAGCAAGTGCGTGTCTTGCGGACATTCGCGCGTGCGCAGAAATGTCTACAGGCGCTATAGCGCCTGTAGGTGCTTTATGCGTCTTGCGCCGGGCGGCGCAGGGAGGCACGTGCAGAAAGGTGCGCCCGCGGAGGTGTGCCGCGGCCGATGGGGCCGGTTGCGGGCGGGCGTGGCGGCGGCGGTGAGTGACGCGGCGGCGGGGGGGGCGGCAATATGTCTTACTTTCGGGGTACGGCTTATATTAGCCGACCCCCCTGAAACCCCCGATACGTCTTACAATCGGGGGTGTCTTACTATCAGGGAAACACGGTACTACTTCTATTAATAAATAATTAACTTTTTTTCTTCATAGTGTCTGTGAATACACACATGTGGAGTGACTGCACCTACGCAGGCATCAACGAAAACCTCCCCAGTTTAAATTTTTCCAAGTTTTGGTGGTAACTCTGCCCAACTCCTGGCAGGGCATATAAAGCGCCCCCCGTGCGCCTCCCCAATTCCTTTGTTTCCGCCGGAAGGCTCGCATTGGAACTTTCTAGTAGCGTTTTGTTGGCTATGTACACAACTCGATTCAAGCATTGTGTTAGGTGTTCCAGGAAGATTCCGGATTCGGATGGTCACGCCGAGTGTCTTTATGGCCTCGGTGAGGCCCATGTCTTCGCTTTCTGCCATTTCTGTCAGGCGCTAACTGCTCAGACGAGGAAGAACCGGGCCCAGCATCTTCGGATTCATCTTTACCAACAGTCCTTGGCCCCGATGGCGACGGCCGTCCCATCGACTTTCTTGAGGAAGACGGCGTCTGATTCGTCCGTTCCGTCCACCTCGGCGGCTTCGGTCCCGGCAACACGCTCTACCGTTCGTCACTGAGCTCAGTGGCCTCTATCCAGTCCGAGAGGTCCACGTAGTCGACCGTGGCAACTCCTCCATCGACAGCACAGGTTTGGATCACTTTTAACCGTGTGCATGAGTACTCCTGTTGAGCGGCGGCACCCTCAAAGGTGCCCCCGACTCCGGGGAAATCATTGGAGAAGGTGGCAGTGAGGCCTCCAGTAAAGAAGAAGAGGACGGTGCCTGCGTCCTAATCCTCAACTTCATCGAGAGTTGCTACGACAGCATCTTCAGCGTCTTTGGCACGCTGTTCGCCGATCCAGGCAGCACATTCGATCCCAGAGCGGTGCCCTTCATCGAGACAGGTGGCCGAGCCCTAGTTGCAAAAGCTCCCCCTGTTGCCGGAGGCCTCAGTAGAAACTGTTGTCTGAGTTCCTCAATCCTCGGCACATGCCTTGAGCTCTGCTCAGCAGTTGTTCCCGGTGATGTCGACACCAGAGACTCGCCAGAGCTGCGCAGGCATCAGCATCAAAACATCCGGTGCAACCCTCTCCTCCTTGCACGCAGTTGGCTCCTCCACCGTTGCCGAGGTCGACCTAGGCGAGCTCCGAGGCTGAAGTAAGCGATGCCGAACCAACCCACTCCATCCGTTCGGAGTTGGTGCTCTCGTTGGGCTTAGAAAGATCCCCAACGCATGATGCCTACGAGGTGGATCCGCCGTCCCCAACTGATGACATCCGGGCATTTGCAGATCAGATGACCATGATGGCAGGAGAATTGGGCATGGAAATGAAACAGGCTTCTACGGCTGTAACTGACGCAGTGTTTCTTAGGGTTCAGTCCCAGGCTCAACCAGCAAATCAGTTGCCATTCCTGCCCCACCTCCTCGAGGTGGTCAAGTCATCTTGGAAAACCCCTTCCTCCATCCCTCTGACTTCAAGGAAGATTGAGGCATGGTACAGGACGGATGACAACGAGCTCGGGTGGATGAAGCACCATCCCGCTTTGAACTCTATCGTTGTGAAAGTTGTCCAATCCTTGGGCCGAGAGTCTTCGACCCCATCGGATCGAGAGGGGAAGCGTTTGGACGCAGTCAGTTGAAAGCTATGTTCTGGGCCCTCCTTCTAACACGTATGGCCAACTACGATGCCTGTAAGGGGGCGTACCAGCAAATTTTATGGGAGAAGGCCATCCCCTTCATCCAGCGTATGGCTGATGAGAAAGCTGTAATGACCACCCTGACTCAAAAGGCCACGCCCCTTGCTCACTATCATATTTAGATGGCAAAACATACTGGGGATACTGCCGGGAAGATGATCGCGCATGGCTATTGCAATCGTCGGGTCTCTCCAGCTCTTCCAAGCAGGTGATCGAAGACTTGCCGTTTGTTACTATGGGCCTGTTCAATGTCGGAACCGATGATAAACTTAAGGCCAATCAAAATTTTAGGCTCTTAGGGAATACACTGCAGGAGAGCCTCTGAGCCGTGAAATAAGGGAGAAAGGAAAGAAAGGACAACGAGAGTTAGAGAAGACAGCTGGAAAGGAGTCAGAAGTACCAAGAAGGGAGGGCTTCACTACACCTCCTCCTTGATATACAACTGCCAATCATTGTACTGCCCGTAACTATCCCAAACTGGGAGAGAAATATATAGTATATAGTACAGAAACAAACTGTATCTTAGCCCCAGGGTGCTAAGAAAATAACAGCAAAATAAATAAAAATAATAAAAGCCTGTCTCAAGCAGAAAGACTTGGATTGGGTATAGAGCCAAGGAATTGGAAAAAAAATCAGGACAATTCAACAAATAGAACTTCAAAGGGAAACTTCGCCCTTTGGGGCAGTAAAGGAGAGATAAAGAGAAGAGTCAAACAAACAGCTGACACAGCCCAAGAATGGGCATTGACTAAAGCCCAGAGAGATTAAGTATAATCAAGGATCTTAGTTTGCCTTACTGGAGGTAAGGTAAAAAAAAATCATACTACGGCTCTCTGGAAAAAGAACAACCTGACATGCAAGGAAAAGGAAAGATGGAAGGAGGAAAACAAGCCATAAAGGACAATAAAACACCTGGAAGGAAAGGCTCTGGGGCTTCAGAGCTGATCTTAGAAGATTTGTTCCAGGAAATAATAAAAATTTCAAAAAACAAGAAGAAATGACAAACAATCCGATCAAGAAAAACTTATGCGAGAGCAGGAAAAAATCCTGCGAGACCAGGAACAACTCATCAAAGGCGAAATGCATAAAATGAATGAGGAAATGCAAAATATGAACAAGAATCTCAAAGGGGAATTAGTAGCCATAAAAAGTCAGATATCAGGCATGCAGGAAGAGCTCAAGACTATTAAACAAAAAGAATCTAACCTTGAAATGAGACAGGACAAACTAGAAGACACTCTGAAAAAGAAAGAACTCGATCGAGTTACTCAATCAAAGAATGAAAGAACAACAAGAACAATGGGAGTACAAAGAAAAAGAACTACAGTTGAGATTTCGCAACATAGAGGAGGATGATAAGGAAGACCTGAGGGGGAAGATCATTGAAGTGCTGGCAGAAACAACCCAATCCCCATATGACGAAATAGAGAGAGAACTCGATAGAGTATTTAGACTTACCACAAAGTACTCGAAGAAAAACAATGCCATCAGAGATGTTTTGGTTCAATTCAACCGGGAGGTAACAAGGGATGAAATTCTCAGGTCATGCATGTCAAACCCAATAGTCTATAGGAAAAGAAAAATACAAATATTCAAAGACCTACCCGCTTACACTTTAGAAAAGAGGAAAAAATACTTCTTCCTTACAAATGAACTAAGGAGTCGAGACATTAAATTTAGATGGGAGAAAAAAGAAGGCCTGATGATGACCTGGAAAAAGAAAAAGCATTGGATAACAACGGAAGATAGTGCCAAATTCTTCTTTAAAAAGATAATAGAATCTAGCCAAAACTCAGATTCAGGGGAAGAAACAGATCCAAACCAAGAAGACACAGAAGAGGTACGAGAAGGCATACAATCAAATATAAGACCAAGACACCAACCAATGGACCAACCTAATCTAAGGACACAAACAAGAGCCCAAAAGAAGAAAGAAGAAGAGAGGAACAAAAGGTCATTTATGGAAATTAATTGTGTCGTAAATAATGTAAATGGTATTAATATACAGAAAAAGAGAAATGGAATATTTAACTATATTCAAAAAAGCCCATATTATTACCCTACAAGAAACTCATATTAAGAATAGTGATGTAGCATACCTAGCACAAAAAAGACTGGCTAAAATGTATTACTCATCCAACTCCAAAAGGAAAAGAGGGGTAGTAACTTATGTGCATGACAATATAAAAAGTGAGCTTGCTTTTAGGGACCTGGAAGGAAGGGCGGTGGGTATTATTATCATTTGGGAAAATAAAAGAGTGTTAATATGTAATATATATGCCCCCAACGGCCTGTAGATAAAATTCTTAAGGCAAGTGAAGAAACAAATAGGGAAAATAGAATATGACGAACTACTTGTGATGGGAGACTACAATGGAGTAATTGACAAGAATTTAGATCGCTCAAGGGAAGGGAGAAAGGATAAAAACAGTGGATTACTTCCAAAACAAGGGATTACCATGCTGGAGGATCTAAACTTAGTAGATGGATGGAGACAACAAAATCCAGGGGCAAGACACTACACATATTACTCCAATAGATATAGTTCCTGGTCAAGGATCGACATGTTGTGGGCATCTAAGAGTATATTTACAAATATGGGGGAAATAAAAATAATACCAAAAATATTCTCAGATCACGGCAGTTTAGAGTTCAAAATAGGGCATAAAATAGCATTCAGATCATGGAGATTAAAAGACGAACTGATAAAGAAGCCAGAAGATATTGAAATCTGTAGAAAAGCCCCGAGATAATACTTTGAGTTAAATACTACCCCAGAAATGCCGAACAGCATTATCTGGGACTCAGGCAAGGCAGTCTTGAGGGGCCTTTTCATTCAACAAGATATTAGAAGGAGAAATACAAAACAAAAAAAGGAAAAGGAGCTGTTATATAAGATCAAAGAAACAGACTCCAAATTAAAAAAAGATCCAAGAAACAAAGATCTAAAGTTTTAATATGATATGTTGCTAAAACAGAAGGAGTTATTAGATGTGGAATCAATGGGAAAAAACCTTAAGTTCCTGAAACAAATATATTTTCAACATTCGAATAAACCAGGGAAGTGGATGGCCGCTAAGGTTAAAAAGAAAAAACAAAAGAATCATATAACACAAATTAGAAATGAGGGAAAGACATTGTGTGATAATAAACAAATAATAGGTCAATTTTTCCAGTTCTATAAATCATTGTATAGAAGTGAGGAAACTCCCAAAGAACGAGTACAGAATTATATATGTGACCAAAAATTAGAGAAAATCTCGGAGGAGGTAAGAGAAGACTTAAACAGATATATATCAAGAGAGGAAATAAGTAAGGCAATAAAAGAATTAAAATGCAATAAAGCCCTGAGACCCGATGGGTTCTCAGCTCGATATTATAATTTATTTGAAGCGGAATTAGCCCCCAAATTGCAAATAATAATGAATGACATATTGGACAATAAATCCCCTCCTAATTCTTGGAATACGGCTAACATCGCAGTACTACATAAAGAGGGATCAGATAGTCTGGAAGTGAAAAATTACAGATCGATCTCACTTCTCAACATCGACTATAAAATCTTCACAAATATCCTTGCAGAAAGATGTAATCAATTCTTGAACACATGGATAAAACCCGACCTGGCAGGATTTCTCCCAAATAGACAGCAAAAGGGAAATGTGAGAATACTTATAAATGCCATAGAATATTACAGGTCAAATATCCAGAAAAAAGTCGCCTTTCTGTTTATTGATGCAGAAAAGGCATTTGATTTGGTAAATTGGGACTTTTTAAAGTTACAACTCAAAGAGCTGGATATAGGGTTCCGTTTTTACAACACAATCGATGCCATATACCATAAACAACAGGCAAATCTAGTAATTAATGGTGAACATTCTGACAAGATAACCTTAACAAGGGGAACATGTCAAGGGTTCCCCCATCACCCTTATTCATTTTCTGTTTAGAATTCCTGTTAGAAAACATTAGAAAAGACCCTGAGCTTAGAGGCATTACAATGAAAAAAGACACTATAAAAATCCAAGCTTTTGCAGACGATTTAGTCTGCATCATAGAGGATCCCTTAGAAAGTATGGAAAAGTGGTTGGGGAAATTTGAGGAATTTGGCCAGGTGATGGGATTTAAAATAAACAAGGAAAAAATGAAACTACCGTGTTTCCCCGAAAGTAAGACAGCGTCTTACTTTCTTTCCCCCCCGAAAAGTCCCACTACGCCTTACTTTCGGGGTACGGCTTGCATTGGGCGACGGTAAGCCGTACCCCCGGCCGCCGCGTCACTCGGTCCCGCCTCCTCCGCCACTGCCCTCCCTGCGGCCGCCTCTTCTCGGATCGGAAGAGAGGCGGCTGAGGAGAGCCCTCAGCCGCCTCTCTTCCGTTCCCCGAAGAGGGGGCTGCAGGGAGAGCGATCGCGCGGTTTCCATGCAGCCTCCTCTTCGGGAACGGAAGAGAGGCGGCAGAGGGCTCTCCTCAGCCGCCTCTCTTCCGTTCCCGAAGAGGGGGCTGCAGGGAAACCGCGCGATTGCTCTCCTTGCAGCCCCCTCTTCGGGGAACGGAAGAGAGGCGGCTGAGAACCCTCTGCCGCCTCTCTTCCATTCCCCGAAGAGGGGGCTGCAGGGAAACCGCGCGATCGCTCTCCTTGCAGCCCCCTCTTCTCGGATCGGAAGAGAGGCGGCTGAGGAGAGCCCTCAGCCGCCTCTCTTCCGTTCCCCGAAGAGGGGGCTGCAGGGAAACCGCGTGATCGCTCTCCTTGCAGCCCCCTCTTCGGGGAACGGAAGAGACGCGGCTGAGAGCCCTCTGCCGCTTCTCTTCCGTTCCCCGAAGAGGAGGCCGCAGGGAGGGCGGTGGAGGAGGAGGCGGGACCGAGTGACGCGGCGGCCGGGGGTATGGCTTACTTTCGGGGTACGGCTTATATTAGCCGACCCCTTTGACACCCCCGATACGTCTTACAATCGGGGGTGTCTTACTATCGGGGAAACACGGTATTAACAAAAAATGTTGAAAGGAGAGCGAAGGAAGCCATAGAAAGGAGATACGGGATAAAAGTAGTTACAAGAATTAAATATTTGGGTATAATTATAACTATGAATAACATAGATCTAATAAAAAATAACTATGAGAAAACTTGGGATGAGCAAAAAGCCAAATTAAATAAATGGAAATTTCTTAATTTATCATTGCTAGGAAGAATTTCCTTAATAAAAATGAATTTATTACCGAAGATGATATTTCTCTTCCAAAATATCCCCATTCTTTATAATAATAAATATTTTTTTAAATTGGAACCAAGATATAAGAAAGTTTATTTGGAAAGGGAAGAGATCCAGGATTAACTGGATAAATATGATTGACAAAAGACAGAGAGGGGGTCTTGGAGCCCCCGATCTAAAAACCTATTATGAAGCCTGTACCCTAGATTGGGTGATAGAATGGGCAAAACTAAACAATACAGCACTACTCAATCTGGAAGGTCACGACCTAAGGGTAGGTTGGCACGGTTATATGTGGTTGTAGCACCCATGGGTTCGTTCGTGCCACTGGGAGGGGGTGAGGCGCCGGGGGTCCCGATGCCATTGGGACCCGCACAGGCTGAAGGGGACTCGGAGGACGAGTTGGAAGGCCCAGAGCAAGATTGGTCAGCAGTGCCTTTGCCCAGTTCACCTGTAGAGAGTTTAGCATGGGATCTCGAGTGGGAGCATTCTCCCGGGGAAGGAGCGGACCAGGTGGAGATGGGAGGCAGCGAAGCAGATAGCGGAGATAGTTATGAATTCCCAAACGGCCGAGGTTCCCAGGACCTGGCCGAGCAGCAGATGGAGGCCAGCGGCTGGGAAAGTTCGGGGGAGGCTGCTTCTCAAGGAGATAGCGATACTGAACTGGAAGAGCGGGGCCGTTCCCATAACAGACGCAGGGACATAGAGCAGGGCAGGAGGAGCTGGCATCTGTCCCTAGACCGTCACCGTTCGGAAAGTAGAGACTGGAGACGCCGGGCCCTAGATCGTCGAGGGGCCCGGCCGAAGGATTAAGAACGGCCCCGTGGGAACTGATCCTCAGTTCTCCGGCCACGTCTGATCTGAAGGACGTGAAAGCGGAGTGAATCTTGGAGCCTGGTTTGGCTCGCCCTGGACCAAGACCTTGCCTTGTTATTGATTCGCATTGCTGCGGATACACTGCTTTGTTCCGGAGTCTATCCGGAAACTTTGCCAAGCCTTTTGCCACGTTTGCTTATGGAACTATCTTTTGGAACTTTGCTTTCTTAATTGGACTACAGCTTTGCTGATTGCTTTATTCTTTGATCTCTTTAAGAGAATTGCCTTTTGGACTTTTTATATTCAATAAAACTAGTTAGCCTTTGCTACGTCTCCGTGTGTGTGTTAAAGGGGCAGTACTAAGTCGGTGTTCGTGACAGTGGTATAACAGGGCCAGCATAGAAAAAAAACTTTAATAACCACTATATAAGAAAAGCATTACTTAAAGTCTGGACTAAGTATAAAGGGAGATTTTGTGAGAAAACACCACTGTGGGTCTCCCCTCAGGATGCTTTTCATAGGAGACAACATGACAAAAAAATATGGCTTCCTTATGAGGTACTATTAAAAAGATCCCCAACGGACTTGAGTTTGAATGATATGACGGTGTTGAAAGAATCAGACAGTTCAATAAATTGGCTACAATATTTCCAGATAAATGAAGTTTTCAAAAAAGATGAATTGATAGGCTTTGGAGAAATAAACACTGACTGGGATAAGATAATGCAAAAGAAGAATAAGAGAATATCAACCCTCTATAATAAACTGGTAGAATGGGAGACAGAGGAAGAGAGAGTTAAAGCTTGCATGGTAAAATGGGCCCAGGATGTAGGCCACTCGATCCCCTTAAATCTTTGGGAGAAAATGTGGATTAAATATTCAAAGCTAACATACTCATACGATCTAAAGGAAAACGGAATGAAGATATTCCATAGATGGTATTTAACACCGACCAAACTTGCAAAGTATAACACTAGTATCAGCAATAAATGCTGGAAATGTAAAAGGGAAATCAGGTGCCTATATCATACGTGGTGGAATTGCCATAAAGCAAAAAAAAAAGAAAAAGGAAGGCAATTTATAGAGAGATAAAAAAATATACTAGAGATATATTTTGAGTTCAAACCTAAATTTATGTTATTGGGCTTAATTGATTTTGATATAGATTATAATAAAGAAAAACTTTTTATATATTGTATAATAGCGGCGAGGATGACATATGCAAGGAAATGGAGGGATGAAGATATTCCCTTAATAACGGATTGGAGAAAGAAAATAATGGACATAATAAATATGGACTCCTTAATATTTGCTCTCTCAGAAGACATTCATAGAAAGAAGACGGACTGGTCTCCCATAGTTACGTATTTGAAAAAATCCAAATTAAATTGGATGATCGAAATTTAAACATACATAGATGTAACCAAATAAATAACCACCTCACAGGGTTTAAAGAATGGTGGTTCAAATATGTGAATTTGATAACATATTAATATTATGTATTTATTCTCTTTTCGTTGAAGGGGAAATTCCGATTGCTAAACAAGTAGGGGTTTATGAGAGAGCAGGAAGTACTCAGTGTATGTTTTTTCTGGTTTGTCGGGATGTGTAAGGGGGAGGAGGGGAGGGCAGGGAGGGGGGCCAGGGTACAGTGTGTATGACGGTCTTGTGAAACTGTTTTTCTGTTTCTTTTATAACTTTGTAATTCAGTAAAAACTATTTTTTAAAAAGATTTTAGCCTCTTAGCAGCAAAGTGTGGGGTGGAAACCACCAGTTCTTCTCAATAAGGCGAGGTGGTATCCACACGTCCGTAGCCGTTATGTGCAACATAGGCAGTATCCGTACAGATAGACCTTACGACCACTGCCTAGCCCCCCACAATAGCAACAGCCACAACACCACAGTTCCCGCCAAAACCAATGGTCCCACTCCCGACATGCTTCCGGTAACGGGCAAGCTCGGCATCGGGTTTGACATGTCCCCGGACGATAGCACCTCATTCAGTACAGATGGCATCGACATGTAGCTGCCTGCTACTTTCCTCTCTGTACCTCTGTCCCCTCATCCAGCTTTCTGAGACCGCCTGACCCATTTCATCAATGCCTGGCGACTCATCACCTCAGATGCGTGGGTGCTCATGGTTATCGAGGACGGCTATTCCTTAGAGTTCGAAGAGCTCCTTCCAATGGGGCTCGTGGTCGACACTGAGCCCTCCTCACTGATATTGAAGGAGGTCTACACCCTTCTTCAAAAAAGAGTGATCTCCCCAGCAAGCTGTGATGGGCAGGCGTTCTTTTCTCGATATTTCACTGCACCAAAGCCCGATGGCTCCCTCTGGCCGATCCTCGACCTGAGGAACCTCAACTCCTTCATACGGCACTGAAAGTTCAGAATGGTCACGGTATTGTCCATTCTTCTCCACGCCAGAGACTACTTTGCCTCGGTAGATCTCGCGAGACGCTTACTTCCACCTCTCGGTTCGGGGGAACCACAGAAATTCCTCTCCTTCTGGGTAGGCAGTCAGATGTCCTTCGGCCTCGTAACTGCACCAAGAACATTCACAAAGTGCATGGCAGTGGTAGCGGCCTATCTCAGAAGACTGAAAATCCGGGGTTTTTTCCCGTGTCTGGATGATGGGTTGCTGGTATCACGCTCTCCCGTGGTCCTCAAATCTCATGTCCGGACCACATTGATTCTTCTCAAGTCTCTTGGCCTGTTTCACGATGCCGGGTCTTGGCCAGCCACTTAAACACACACACAGAGACGGTATTCAGCTAACTACTTTATTGATGAATAAGAAACAGTTGAAAAGGTATTGTCCATAAAAATATCAAAAGTAATCCAAAGGTAAAGAGTCAGTGGTAATGTCCAAAAGCAAACTTGGCAAGGAAGTTTCCAAAAACTTGGCAAGGCTCCGCTCAGCAAAAGCGGATCAAGGAACAAGGCAAGGTTGCAAGGTCCAAGGCACTCCTTGGCAGGCCACAAGCCCAGACTTGGCTACGGGGGTCTTAGCTCGCTACACGTCTGTAGATGATAGACGTGGCCGAGGTACTGAGGATCCGTTCCCACGGATCCTATACTTAATTCCCTTGGCGAGGACCCTGACGCTCTAGGCTTCGCCTCCAATCTGTGCTTCGGGCCCTCGCCCCCTTTGGCCGGTCTAGGCTGTGGTGCCAGCCCCTCCTGCTAGCCTCAATGCTCCGTCTCCTATCAAAGCTTCGACCTTGCCTCCCAGCACCTGGTTCCCTATCTTCGTGAGAGTCAAACTCCCCTTGCGCTTCCATGGACTCATCCTCCTCCGTTTCCCACATTCTTTCCTGTGAACCGAGCCCCCCCGGTTTCTCATAGCCTTCGCTATCACTGCTTTCTGAATCCCTCTGACCTTCCACATTCTCGTACGGGTCAGGCCATCCATCATCCCAGGCCAGGCTCTCTGTGGGAGAAGAAGGCCCAGCTAACTCATTAACCCCTTCTTCCAATCCCTCCAAATCCTCCTCAGAATCCTCCTCAGCTGCCGCTGGTTCTAATGCAAGTGGGACCCCCGGTGCTGCCCCTTGCCCCCCAGGCACGAAAGAGAACTGGGTTGCTACAGCCTGCAACTAAATGCCGGGAAATCCCACTTGACTCCAACAATTGCCATAAAATTCCTTGGCGCATTGTTTGATTCAAATAGTCTGCATCCCTGCCGGAGGTCAGATTTCAAACCCTCCTCCAAGAAGTCGTACGGTGCAGGTCGACCCAAACAGTCACAGCCAAGTGTGTCCAGGTGCTCTTCGACCACATGGCGTCGACAGTTATGGTGACTCCCCTGCCCAGGCTAGGGTTCCGGCCGTTGCAGAGATGGTTCCTCAACCACTTCAGTTCTGTTCGGGAACACAACTCTTTAAGATTTTGTCAGTACCGCACTCGGTACAGGACTCTCTTCGTTGGTGGATGTCTTGATGCCATATGAGCATAGGCGTTCCTTTCCACCCAACCTCTCCATTGATCACCCTCACAACAGATACATTGGTGTTCGTTTGTGGATGCCATACAGGAGAGCTCTCCATTCACGACCAGTGGTCTCCACTGGAGAGGCTACATCATATCAACTATCTAGAACTGCTGGTGATTTTCAAATCCCTCAGGTCCTTCGCCCCGCTCATGGCCAACAAGTCGGTCCAGATCCTCACGGACAATATGGTGGCAATGTACTACGTCAACAGGCAGGGTGGCACCGGCTGCATGAAGCTCCTGGCGCTCTCCCTTGCCCTTTGGGAATGGTGCGTGGCCCACTCGACAGTGATCTCGTCGATTCATCTGCCAGGGACCCAGAACGTCAAGGCCGATTCACTCAGCCGGACTTGATCGTCCTCCCACGAATGAGTGATCCACCCGGAGGAACTTCAGTTGCTGTTCGACGAATGGGGTCAGCCGGATGCCGACCTCTTCACCTCGCCGGAGACTGCCCAGCTTCCATATTACGGTGCCCGACTTCTGGGGGCAGCACCGGGATGCCTCGGCGATGTCCTTCTCCTCGATTGGTTGAAGGGATTCCTCTATCTCTTCCCCCTGTTTGCGCTCCTCCTGTGAGTGATCGAGATAATTCAGCTCTGTCGAGCCAATTGTATCCTGGTGGCTCCAGCCTGGCCGAGGTAAGTCTGGAATACAGCTCTCCTCGGCGTCTCGAGGGGTCGACAGCGGCCTCTCCCGTGTCGACAAGATCTCCTTGTGAGGGAGCACGGCCTTCTTCTCCATTCCGACCTGCCCTCCCTGTACGTGACGGCCTGGAGGATCCAGTTCTAGAGGTCCTGCGACCAGAGGTTCGGTCCATCCTGTCGGCCGCCCACAAGCCAGCGACCAACAGGGCCTATGCTGCCTCTTTTTCCCAGGTCCAAAGGTTTCTTCGGGATCGGTGCCGATGGTGCTCGACTTCCTCCTCTCCTTGGCGGAGCGGAACATGTCACTTTAATCCCTGAAGTCATACCTGGCTGCTATTTCCTGGCACATCCAGCAGTGGGGTGGGACATCTTTGTTCCAGGCTTCCATGATTAAGTCCTCTTTGAAGGGATACAACAACCTGCATCCCCCGTGCATCCTCCAACTCCCGGTTGCAGTCTTGATTTGGTTCTTTTCTGCCTTGTGTCTCCCCCGTTTGAGCCACTGACTACAATAGACCTGCGCCTTCTGTTGTGGAAGGTAGCCTTTTTGGTGGCTATTACTTCTGCTCGCCGCCCATCTGAGTTGCCGGTGTTGCGGGTAGACGAACCGTATCTTCTGTTCCATGCGGACAGAGCGGTTCTCCATATGGATGTTTCCTTTCTCTCAAAGGTGGTTTCCCCATTCCATTTTAACGAGGACATTGTTCTTCCTGCCTTTTTTCAGGCTCCGTCTACACCGTCGGAGCAGAGGCTGCACCTCCTTGATGTTCATTGGGCGCTGTTGTTCTATCGGGACAGGACTGCACGGTCGCGTAGAACCCCGAGACTGTTTGTAGCTTATGCGTCGGACAAACTGGGACTCCCGGTGTCGTCCCAACGTCTGTCCAATTGAATTGCTGCCACAATTTAACTTTGCTACAAACTGGCCCGTCAACTGTCACCTCCTGTGGTGAAAGCCTGCTCTACTAGGGCAATGGCATCTTCTACGGCTTTCCTCAATGGCGTGCCCCTGGACTCCCATTTGTAAAGCCGCTATATGGTCCAATCCACTGACCTTTGTTACACACTATAGATTGGACACTAGAAATAGGTGGGATATGGCTTTTGGTCAATGAGTGCTCTCTTCCTGCCATCTCTGATGTTCTATTCTCTTGTGCATGTTTTATATTGTGCATCCTTGATATCGTGTACCTCCTCGATACCGAGGTTCTGGTTTTTTCTTGATACCGTATCGTGTGTTTCTCTCGATACCGTGCTTTTTCTCGGGTTATACCCACTGTGTTGCTGCTAGTTCGCCCAAGGTTGTTGGGGTGTTACTTGCACTGTGTAACATACTATGTTTTCTTCTTTATTACACATATGTACTATGCCTCATGTTGGGGCATTGTTCAATGCTTATGCAACCACCATGCTTATTTCTCCTCCCCTCATGGGGATGTGCTGTTAATAAAGTTTGCACTTTGCTCTTCTGAGCTCGTGGGGGTCTGCGAACCCCAACATTTACATTTATGGACAGATGTCCAGTTATTTATTGTTGTTGCGTGTTGCAATAAAATATTTTTTGGTCCTTAAGTGATGGTCGGTTTGTCTTTCCCACCTTCAGGACCTCAGCTTGCTAAGTCTCCACATGTGTGTATTCACAGACACCACGAGGAAAAATTGTAGTTTACATATCTGTGACCATCTTTCTTCAAGTGGTGCTCTGTGAATTTGCACAAACTCGCCCAGCCTTCCCCTCTTACAAACCTCACCCTTTCTCGTTGCCTTGTGATGTAGGAATTGGGGAGGTGCGCGCGCAGGGCGCCTTATATGCCCTGCCGGGAGCTGGGCAGGGTTACTGCCAAAACTTGGAAAAATTTAACCTGGGAAGGTTTTCGGTGGTGCCTTTGTGGGCACAGTCACTCCACATGTGTGAATTCACAGAGCACCACTCGAAGAAAGATGGTCACAGGTATTCAGCCTACCATTATATGGCTCCCCCTCTCCCCAAAGGGACTCGGGATGGCTTACAATATCAAAAGGGAAGGGAACAGGGTCTCAGGAGCACAAGACAATGAGACAACAGAAGACATGTGAAGCTTTTGAGGCAATTTTTTATACATGAGAGATGTAGTTTCCCAAAGTACCTTAGCAAGCCAGACACCCCGGCGCAGCACTCCTTGGGGACCCCAAAGGAATGGATGAAAGAAGGAATGTCTTCAAGTTTTGGGAGAATTGGGACTTGATTGACCCCACTACAAGAAAAAGAATTGGCTTCTCACTGAAGTATAAATTCTGACTTGGTTTTACTACAGGGCTAGCATGGCTCAGAGAGAGCGCGCCGGCCTCATAAGCAGAAGTTCCGTGGGTTCGATCCCTGCCAAGGGAAAATGGCAAAAAGAAAAAATTGTGGCAAATAATGGCAAACAGCGAGAGGCAGGGCATGGGAAGCCAAGACACACGTTTTGCTGAAAAGGAAGGTGTGGAGAGTCATGGAGGCTCCCCTTTTGCGGTGGACACATGCTATTTTTATTGTAGGGAAAGGGTTTATTGTAGGGAAAGGCTTTGCTGCCTTCTCTTTAGACACCCTTGTAGATTTAGTTTATTTTATATTTAGACAAAGACTGCTGCTCGACCACTTCGACTAATAAGCAGCAAGGCAATGTGGAATTATTCTGTAATGTTTGGATGTCTCCCATGGTTATTTTGATTTTCAGAACCATTAAGCAACTTTGGTAAAGCCTAAACAAACAGTTTTAAAATCTCGCGGTTTCCCTTCCCTGGCAAAGAGTGATGAGGTGGGCGTGACTAAGCACAGCTCTTCTTGAAGGCCACGCCCCCAGTGGTAGAGATTGCAATTGGTCCTGCTGTTAAACTACAGGAGATTTTAACTGCTGTTAAACTATAGGACCTTTTGCAATCTCTACCACTGGGGGCATGGCGTTCAAGAATAGCTGTGCTGCTTAGCCACGCCCACCTCATCCTTCTTTGCATCGCCACTCGCCAGGGAAGGGAAACCGCGAGATTTTAAAACTGTTTGTTTAGGCTTTACCAAAGTTGCTTAATGGTTGTGAAAATCAAAATAACCGTGGGAGACATCAGAATATTACAGAATAATTCTGAACAATGGGTAAGTGGTTCAGATTCGGATTTGCCCCTCCCACTTTTCCTGCATGGTTTGAAATTGATTCAAAAGTTCAAATTTGGTAGGTTTTTCCGAATTTTAGTTTTTTCTGAACTGAACCTAACCATGCCTACTATATATTGCCACTACATCTGTAGTAGCAGCCATTTTGTCTTTGGCCCCAGCTACACTGCTGTTTGGCCTGTGGCTTCAGGGGTTGTGGGTTGTGGTGGTATGCAGGGATCTGTGTGATTTTCAGTGCAGGGCCAAGGTGATGAAACTCTGGGAAACCAGTTAAGGGAATTTAGTTTTTCTAAGGGTCCAGTGGGTGGGAATTGAGACACCCGGCTTGCTGATACTAGCCACAGCTGTTACTTTCCCAGAGAAAAGGGAGGGAAATGTTAGAATGTTGAGATCTTGTTATTAGCCCTGTAAAGGTTGAAATTCAGTTCCTGGTCAACTTTTGATTCTACTGCAAGCAGTTCCATGAACTCCTGATTTCATGATGTTTTGGTCATTCATGACAGAACTTGGAGCTTGCGTTTTTTGGGACTAACCTAGTTTTAAGTTCTGTTGCTTCTTAGTGGATTTGTATTCAGAGACCTTACAACTTAATTAGCCTGAGGCTTTGGGAACATTTCCTGGGATTTTCTCGAATGCTTTTTGCCTTGGCTATTTTCATGTTTACTGTTATTTTTTTGGACATTGTTTACTTCAATAAATAGACTGTTATTTCTAGCCGTGGTTGTGTGAATATTTAAGGGGCCCTGGCTCTTGGCCAGTTTGCGACAACTGCCATATAAAATCCAGATTATCTGCTTTGAATTGGATTATATGGCAGTATACATTGATATAATTCTGTTCAAAGCAGATAATGTGGATTATCTGCTTGGATAACTTGGATTATATAGCAGAGTAGAAAGGGCCTTAATCTCTTCAGAACAGGGGTGGGCAACCTACGGCCCATGGGCCGGATGCGGCCCGGAAACTGATTCTGTCTTGACCGGGGAGAAAGGCATCAGGGGCGGGGCCAAGAGGAAGGGGTGCCGCTGCCACCATCCCATCGCGGGCTCTGTGTCGGCAGACAGGCCGGACAAGCAGCGGCTTTGGAGTGCCTGCCATCCCTGGAGGCGATCCGGGCCTGCAGGGGGAGCAGTCGGCGACCTGCAGGGGCTGATCTCCCTGGCGACCCGGAAGACTTGATCGTCTTCCGGGTCGCCAGGGCGATCAGCCACCTCAGATCGCCGACTGCTCCCCCTGCAGGCCCGGATCACCTCCAGGGATAGCAGGCACTCCATAGCAGGGCGATCAGCTGGGGAACGGCTGGGGGCGTTAATGTTATATTATAATTTTTATATATATATATACGGTAATATAATAATTCATAATTAACTTAAATGGCTTGAGGAAGTCATCTAATTCTTGAGTCCTGTATAAATTGTTTTTAATGTTTTGTTTTTATATTGTTGCTGCTCTTAAATTGAATTGTTGCTGTTTTATAAACTGATTTTATGTAAACCGCCCCGAGCCTGCTGGAAGGAACGGTATACAAGAATGAACAATAAATAAATAAATAAATAAAATGATATTAATACTAATAATATATGAATATTTCTTGATTTATTAATATGTTAATAGTAATGATGTGTAATATATAGTAAATATAGTAAATAAATAAATAATGCAGATTAGAATGTAGTTCTGCCTTTAGGTGCGGCCCTCCATAATATTTTTTGGCTCTTGTGTGGCCCCTTGGAAAAAATAATTGCCCACCCCTGTTTCAGAAAGACAGGCCTTTATTTATATGTATGTAAATGCTACAATAAATCCAAGTTTAAGCCTACCGTCCATCCAATCTTGACTATAGTAGGTATTTAAAATAGAATAAATGTAAAACTAAATCCTGCAAAGAAAACAGGAGGTTTTTTTACATAGAATCATTCAATCTAAACATTGTTGAATGTGCAACGTGATCTGATAATTGTGTTACTGTAAGTGAACTTGGTATCAGTGAAGAGCCTGTAAGATACTAGAAAGAAAAAAGAGTCTGAAAAGTAAGAAATGTCAAAGTCAAAAAGAAAGAGTTATATCACAAGCATGCATCTTTTGCCCGGGTCAGCAAATGAGAACAAAAAGACTATATTGTGACTCTAGCATTCATATAAGGTGGCAAAATGGCTGTGTTCTGGGGAAGAAAAGGTAGCAAAAGGAAGGATTTGCTTCCAGTCCTTGAAAGGCTTGTTGACACAAGCATTTCTGTATCGTTGTCAGATTTTCTGGTTTAAAATCAAGCTTACTTACCGTGTTAAAGTTAAAGGTTATAATTCTCTATATCCTTTTTTTACATTCCCCTAAGATTTATCCTGGACTTATCCATAGGTCATATCAAAATCCATACATTTTTCTGGCATTCTTGGTATTTGCTCATGAGTTGTTTTTGCACCTTGTCCAAAGAAATCAGTGGTGCAGACATAAGTCTTTACCTCAGGAACTGTTGGATGATTAGTGCTGATCATGGTTTTTGCTGGATATTGCATAAATTGCAGTAACTAATGTCATTAACTTTACTAAATGTGATAGGTCAAAAATATAAATGATAATATGTTCTGTATTTCAGCTTATGCTACCCACATTGATTTTTGTATTGGATAAACAAATAAACAAACAGCTCACTTTCCGGTATGACATTGCCAAAGGATATGTTCAAGGTGAAGAAGATATTAAATGTTTAATTGAACAGATTGCTGGCCATGAGAAAGTTTACATGGTGAGTACAATAATCATGTATTTTAAGGAGAAAGATAAGTTATGCTTCATTTGTATTACAGTGTTCCCTCACTTATTGCTGGGGTTAGATTCCAGGACATCCCGCAATAAGTGAAAAACCACAATGTAGGGATGCTCTATTTATTTTAATATTTATACATTACTTTAGTAGTTATACACTATTTAAAGTCTTTATAAACTTAAAATAAAGTGAAGGAAAGGAAAGGAAGGAAAGGCCCTTCAAGACTGGAGGGAGGACTGAGGAGGGAAAGCGCCTTGGAGAGCGGTGGCGGCAAACCCCACAAAACAGTGAAAATACCATGATATATATATTTAAAATTAATATTTTTTGAAATCCGTGAAACAGCGAGTCCGCAATAAGCGAACCGTGAAGTAGCGAGGGAACACTGTATATTAAATATCAAGAGCATATTTTGAGTAGACAAAAATAGCTTTTGTTTGCACACCAAACATGAGAATACAAAGGGAGACTGGCTGGGTCTGGGAGATTCTCAAATGAGCATTTTAATAACTGCATGGTTAAGATTCAGAATCTCTAGAAAACAGTTCAGTTTCTGGCAAGCAATTATATCCATGATACCTTCTACAACACAATTCTGTGCCATAGTAGAAAAATGGCCCCAAATAATATTAAGTTCAAAAGCAACAAAATAAATACTTTCCAGCAGTGCAGGGAGACAATCCTTTAAAGTGGGTCTGTCTTCTTCCTCAAACAGGAAAAGCACATCAGTCAATCAAACTTACCACAAGTTCCAGTTCAGTCCTGTCTGGGCAGTTCCACCCTGATGGGCTAGGTTGGTTTTGGTATCCTTGGGCACTAGCAGAGCATGCTAGATTTCCTTTACTGCTTACCATCCTAATGGGGATGGTGTTATTGATTGGAATAACCAGTGGCTACAGCTCTGATCTCTCTAATGCACTGAAAAAGTGTATTCAGGTCTCCTTGAAAGTTTGAATCAGCCTTCTCTCTCATTTGGTGTAGAAGTGGTTTCTTGGGGGAATCCAGTAGTGGTTATAGAGCAGGGGTGCTCACACTTTTTCAGCATGTGAGCTACTTATAAAACAACCAAGTCAAAATGATCTACCTACCCACTACAAAAATGTGAAACATATAACACAATATCTGCTTTGAACTGGGTTTTCTGAGTCCACACTGCCATATAATCTGATTCAAAACAGATAACATGGGATTTTATTCAACTGTGTGGAAAGGACCTCAGATAACCCAGGGCCGGCAGCATTTGGGTGGCGTCGGGAGCCTGTGGGGCGGGACTGAGCCTTCCTCCCGCCCTGCCTACGATCTACCAGGACACCCTACCTCAGTGTTCCTCAACCTTTTTTGAGCCGAGGCACACTTTTCACATTTACAAAATCCTGGGGCACACCACCAACCAAAATGACACAAAATGACACTCTAACACAGTATTTATACACTCAGTGTGAAACCTGGGCCTGTTTCGATGAACACAACATGGATATCTTGGCAGGAATGGTAGAAAGACACACACGGAGGTCTTGCTCAACAGCTGTCAGACTTTCTCTGTGTTTAGTTTTTATTACAGTCACCCTTTCCTCATGGAAAACGTACCCGGTCCTCAGGGAAGCCGGCTGGAAAGAGAGCAGCCAGACGGAAACACATTCTGCGGCAGAGAGTTCCACTGCTGAACAACTCTCACACTCAGGAAGTTCTTCCTAATGTTCGCCCTCCTACACAGACATGCTTCCCTGATGCCAAATTTGGCCACAAAACATACTAATACTAACCCAAGGAGGGACCATCAGTCAAAAAATTGATTTTGTCATTTGGGAGTTGTAGTTCACCTGCAAAGAGCATTCTGTCCTCCACCAATGATGGAACTAAACCAAACGTGGCACACAGGACTCCCATGACCAACAAAAAAACACTAGGTTTTGGTGGGCATTGACTTTGAGTTTGGGATTTGTAGTTCACCTATATCCAGAGAGCACTGTGGACTCAAATAATAATGGATTTGGACCAAACTTGGCATGAATATTCCATATGCCCAAATATGAACACAGGTGGAGTTTGGGGGGAAATAGACCTTGACTTTTGGGAGTTGCAGTTTCTGGGATTTCCGGTTCACCTACAATCAAAGAGCATTCCAAATCCCACCAATGATGGAATTGGAGCATTGCATGTTCCAGAGTAAGCAAACCAGACAATCTCCACAAGTACACTTACAAGGAAACAACAAGAAATACTATTTATCCACAAGCATAAAGAAATTACATATTTCTTTACCAGGAAGGTTCACAACAAACAACAGAGGACAATAAGAAAGGTTGTAAGGATAATGCAATAACACTATACCAGGTGTCAGGAACCTTTTTGACTCAGATAGTCATAAAAGCAAAATATTTGGAAATTTATATCAGTGAGCCATTTAATATATTTTAAGACTGAATTCAACTAAATGTGAGTATAATAAGCCCCTTAATTTATTCTTTTAAATAATGTTGTAATAATACTCTTAATAATAATAATAACAACAACAACCTTTATTTTTATACCTCGCCAACCATCTCCCCATTAGGACTTGGGGTGGCTTACAAGGGACAAGCCCAAAGACAAATAAAACAAAAGAAAACACTTACAATTAAAATATCAGCTGAAAACAATGCAACTTTACTTTTTGAAAAATAAGAATTATATGTCATGGGGTGGAGGTGGAGGTCAGGATTTTGGAGATGCTTAGGTGTGGCATGGCCAAAAAAAGGTTGGGAACCACTGCTCTAGAGGGGAAAATTTTAAAGCGGAAAATGTGGGATTTTGAAGTGGATTATCTGGCAGTGTGGATTGGGATAATCCAGTTCAAAGCAGATAATGTGGATGACCTGACTTGATATTCTGGGTTATATGGCTGTGTTGAAGGGCCCTGTGTCCTCACAGCTGCATAAAATCCACATTGAAGTGGATTGTCTGGCAGTGTGGATTCAGATAATCCAGTTCAAAGCAGAATTGGGAATTGTAGTTCACCTATATCCAGACAGCACTGTGGACTCTAACAATGATGGGTCTGGATCAAATTTGGCATGAATACTCAGTATGCCCAAATGTGAACACAGATGGAGTTTGGGGGAAATAGACCTTGACGTTTGGGAGCTGTAGTTGCTGGGATTTATAGTTCACCTACAATCAAAGAGCATTCTGAATCCCACCAACAACAGAATTGGGGCAAACTTCCCACACAGAAGCCCCACAAGCAACAGCAAATAAAAAAAAACAACAATGATGAAGAGGGAGGGAGGGAAGCCAGCCCTGCTCCCTTCGTGCGCTCCTGCCAGAAAGGAAAGGGGTGAGACAGGAAGTAAGGAGGAGACAAAGAAGGGATGGATGGATGGAAGGAAGGAAGGAAGGAAGGAAAGAGGGAGGGAAAGGACGGAAGGAAGGAAGGAAAGAGGGAGGGGAAAAAAGGAAGAACGGAAGGAAAAAAAGAAGAGGGAGGGAGGGGGGAACGGAAGGAAGGAAGGCAAGGCAGGCAGGAAGGAGGGAGAAAGGAGATTAGGAAGCAAGGAAGGGAAAGGAAGGAGAGAGGAAGGAAGAAGAGAAGAAGGGGAGGGAAAGAAGGGAAGGGAAGAAAGATGGGAAGTAGGGAAGGAAGAAAGGGATGGGAGAAAAGCCCCTCTTCACTGGCTTACTAAGAGCTCTGTGTCCATGCAGCCGCGATTGGAGCCGCCTCTGGCCACGCCCCTCCCCCACTCCCTTCTTGCTGCGACCCTGCACCTTGCTTCTCTTGCTCTCGCCAGCTGGCAAGGAAGCTCGGGGGAGGCTTTCGCGCCTCAGGCCTCGCAAGGAGGGCGCGCACACGCAGCTGCCTTGGCGGAGGAAAGGGAGCTACGCGCTTGCTTGCTGTGGGGGGGGGGGGAGAGGCATGCTCGGGGGAAAGAGGCATGGCCTCCCTCCCTGGCCTCTTCTCTTCTCCCCACTCCCTTCCCCTCGGTTGGCCTGTGCATGATCCTGGCGGCCGCGGCATATGCGCCCTTGGCCACGTGGCGCCCTGAGGAGGAGGGGGGAAGAGGGGAGGGGGGAAGAGGCTTTCCAACGGCACAGCTGATGATGCCCCACAGCACACTGGTGTGCCGCGTCACACCGGTTGACAATGACTGCCCTACCTAATGAGCACCCCTGTTATAGAGAATATGGTGTGTGCGTGAAATACAACTTCTATCATCTTGCTACATTGAATGTTCTCACTTTCCTCCCCATTATAATTAATGGTTTGGAACTTCCCTGGAAGCTCTATAAATGGATCTCATTAATTGAGAGTCAAGCAGTAGAAGCTGAGGGCTTAGGTAGGTGGATGGGACAGTGATAAATTTGCAGGCCAAAGAATTTAACACCAGTCAGATTAAACCTGACAGATAAGAAATGTTAAAGTCAATGTTGGAGAGATTGTCAAGAAATAGGCATGTGAAATGTGGTGAACTTCCAAATATATACAAAATTTTTGGAAAATGATATTTAAAGAAATAAGGGATAACAAAATTTTAGATAATGAGCACACCAGAAATAGATTTATTATTGATATATGATAAAATATTAATATATTAAAATATCACAAGTAATAAAGGAGGTAATCTCCAATTTATTAACAGCAATGAGGCTGATAATAACTAAAAATTAGAGCCCCCTGGTGACGCATTGAGTTAAACCCTGTGCCGGCTGGACTGAAGACTGACAGGTCATAGGTTCGAATCTGGGGAGATGAGCTCTCTCTATCAGCTCCAGCTCCTCATGTGGGGACATGAGAGAAGCCTCTGACAAGGATGGTGACACATCAAAACATCTGGGCGTCTCCTGGGCAACATCATTGCACACAGCCAATTCTCTCACATGAGAAGCGACTTGCAGTGTCTCAAGTTGCTCCCGACATGACCAAAAAAATCGAACAAAAAACAACAACTAAAAATTCGAAAGAAAAGCATTATTTTCAGCTTGAAGATTGGTATAAAGAAGTATAAAATATAGTGATAAATGATAAAATGGCATATGGTATTAAGACTAAAAAGGGAAGATATAAACTAAATGAGTTTTGGAAAATATATGGAAAAATTT
>JARBWK010000002.1:100511978-100537808 GCA_030556195.1 Anolis apletophallus | reverse complement strand
CAGTCCCTTGGACTCGTAGTCAACAAAGAAAAGTCCAATCTGTCACCATCCCAGCAAACGCTCTTTATTGGGGCCCTTCTGGATTCCGTCTCCGAAAGAGCGTATCTGCCACAAGACCGTTACGCCAACCTGTGTCGTCTCGGTCATTCGGCCAGGTCACGCCACTCCATATCAGCAAGGGATGTTCAAGTGCTGATGGGCCACATGGCGTCCACCACCTCAGTGACACCGTTTGCCCGTCTGCAACTGCGTCCCATCCAGTCGTAGTTCCTTTCGGTGTTCAACCCCCTCACGGGGAATCCGAGCGCCATGCTACCGATACCGGAAGACGTCCGCCAGTCCCTTTTGCCTTGGCTAGACCCCACTTGGGTGTGTTCGGGCCTTCCCTTCCGGCGGCCCAACCCCACCCTGACGATCACCACCGATTCGTCGCTGATGGGCTGGGGGGCTCACTTGGGCCCGTACACAGCTCAGGGCACCTGGACCCAACAGGAGGCTGCTCTACATATAAATATACTCGAGCTCTTAGCAGTGGACAGGGAGCTCAAATCCTTCGAGCAAATGGTGGTGGGGCAAATTGTTCAAATACTTACGGACAACACTACCGTAATGTATTACTTGAACACACAGGGGGGAACCCACTCGCTGTCCCTCCTGACTCTCACCATCGACATTTGGAAATGGTGTATAGCTCGGAATGCCCAGCTCCTAGCAATCCATGTACCGGGGGAGGAAAACACTCTTACGGATGTCCTCAGCAGGAGTCCCATGGTCCCTCCACCCGGACGAGGTGTGGAGACTTTTTCGGGCTTGGGGTACCCCAGAAATCGATCTGTTTGCCTCCAGGCTCAACAGGAAGTGTGCCCTTTATTGTTCCCGTTACGAACCTCTAACGAGTATATCGTTGGGGGACGCTTTCCTTCAGCCTTGGCGGGACCGTCTCATGTACATTTTTCCTCCCTTCCCGCTTCTACTGCGAGTTGTAGCGAAGATTTTGGCAGAGATTACCACTTGCATCCTGATAACACCGTGGTGGCCACGCCAAGCGTGGTTCGCCATCCTCCTTCGCCTGTCGAACAAGACCTTTGTACTGTTGCGTCCCAGACCAGACCTGCTCACGTCACAGGAGGGGAGGGTTCAGTTTCCAGAGGTACACAAACTCAAGTTGACCGCCTGGAGGATCCTCCCCTCCGTCTGACTAGGTTTTCGGATCTGTCAGGTCCTGTGCTTCATATTTTGGACGCAGCCCATAGGTCCTCTACAAAAAAAGTCATATATTTATAAGTGGGACCGTTTTGTAAAGTTCATTTCTCTCAGGCACATGGACCCACTGCGGGCTCCTATTTCTGTAGTCCTGGATTTCCTTGTTTCTTTATATGACTCAGGATTGTCAGCGTCGTCTTTAAAATGTTACCTGGCTGTCTTATCCTGGTTCAGAAGAAAGGCTGGGTTGCCCTCCTGTTTTGCCGACCCTATGGTCAAAATATTCTTGAGGGCCGTCCAAAACGCTAGACCGTTTGTTGCTCCAGTTACCCCGGCTTGGAGTCTGGACCTTGTCCTGACTTCTTTAACTAAGCCTCTGTTTGAGCCATTGTCCTCTGCCCATGTCTCTCACCTTTCGTGGAAGACGGCTTTTCTTGTAGCAATAACTTCCGCAAGAAGAGCGAGTGAGCTCTGTGCCCTTCGGGCTGATCCTCCCTACTTGCGATTCCATGTTGATAAAGCTGTTCTCAGAACAGATATAGCCTTTCTCCCTAAAGTTGCTACGTCATTTCACATATCCCAAGAACTAGTCCTTCCTGCCTTTTTTCGTAACCCGTCCACATCCTTAGAAAAGAATTTACACCTGTTAGATGTTAGGAGGGCATTAGCATTTTATGTTGATAGGACTTCTAGTACCAGGAGAACTCCCTGTTTGTTTATAAAGTACCGTAGGGATGAGCTTGGGTTGCCAATTTCGCCCCAGAGGCTCTTGTCTTGGATTGCCTCAGTGATTCGGCTATCCTACCAATTACAGGGTCAGCCTTTGCCTGAGGATGTTAGGGCCCATTCTACTAGGGCCATGTCTACATCAGCTACCTTCCTCCGTGGAATCCCGTTGGAATCTGTCTGCCGTGCAGCGATCTGGTCCAGCCCGCTGTCGTTTGTCTCACACTACAAGCTGGATTCCATCTCCAGACGGGATACCCGATTTGGAAGAGCCGTACTGTCTTCGGCGTTGGCATGATGCCCACCTTCCAAGGTTAGTAGCTCGATATTCTACAGATGTGTGGATCCACAGTGACTACGAAAGAGAATTATGGGTTGCTTACCTGTAACCGTAGTTCTCTGAGTAGTCACCTGTGGATACACACATCCCTGCCCTTCCTCCCCTCGAGTGCCATGCCCCGCCTTCTGGCTGATTTGCGGTGGAAGAGAATTGAGGGCTAGCCCCACCCATGGGCTATATATATACTCGGGGCTAGGATGGGCGGGGCTAGCATTATTGCATATTTTAACTTGTTAGAAGGTTCTGTACTGTTCTGCTTGGGCGCAGATATACAGATGTGTGTATCCACAGGTGACTACTCAAGAAACTACGGTTACAGGTAAGCAACCCATATTTTTGTGTGCCAAGTTTGGTCTTTTTCTGTCATTGTTGGGAGCTGCAAAGTGTTTTGGTCTGAAACTTTCACCATGGCTGACTGCCTCAAGCCTTTGCCTTATCCCCCTCTGGCAGTTTATAGTGTTGGAATGTTCGTGTTAGCTGGCCAATTAGAGGCGTTATGCAAATACTCCCTCACTGGCAACCAATCATGTTGTCAGAATGTAGAGGCCGGGAGCCAATCAGAACGCTGCCACATACATACATACATACATACATACATACATACATACCCACAAACATACAAACATTCCCTTTTATTATATATAGAGATAGAGATACATATACAGATATAGATAGATAGATAATATAGATATACTGTAGATATAGATAGATATAGATATGGATAAATTGCTTCGCTTATAAACTGAGTGCTGGAGTGGTTTAAAGGTGCCTTTCCCATCCCTGGTGTGTAACGGCCATGGGGAGTCTGTGTGCCAAATTTGGTCCAGTTCCATCATTTGTGGAGGTTGCAGTGGTCTTTGGAACTGAGTGAAGGTACTGCAAATCCCATCATCCATGGCAAGTGTGGTCCAGATCCATCGTTTGTTGGGTTCACAGTAAGTGAACTCTTCCCAAACCTCTTGTTCAGTTGCTGATGAGTTCCTGTTTGCTGTGTGCCATAGGAATGGATAGGAAAGGGTTAAGTGAGAGGCAGTGGGCGGGGTCATGTACATTTGGAGAGAAAGGAACTCAGATCTTCATTCTGGAGAAAAAACATTACATCTAGGATGAAATAGTCCCCAAATGAAAGCATTCTTTGGGTGGTTGGTGTTTGGGGAGGACATTGGCAGGAATTGGGCTACATATTCATGGCGCTCACTGTAACCTGCAATGTCAGTTGAGGGAGTGCCTTTGGAGCAGGGGCCACACGAGAGCCAAAAAATATTATGGAGGGTCGTACCCAAAGGCTGAACTACATTCTACATAATATCAATTGAATTTCTTTAATGATAAAAAGGCACTACATTGCATTTTTGATATATTAATAAGACTGATAAGAGTATATGTTATGAGCAATGAAAAAGAAAGGTTTTCATTTATTCACTAAAATTTTACAAAACAATGGTTAACTAAATGTGAACATTTGTATCATTTGTGATTCATTATATCAGGGGTCAGGAACCTTTTTGACTCAGAGAGCCATAAAAGCAAAATTTTTGGAAATTTATTTCAGTGAGCCATATAATATATTTTAAGACTGAATTCAACTAAATATGAATATAATAAGCCCCTGAATGTATTCATAATGATAATGATGATAATATTCATTCAGCCTCTGTTTAATAATAATAATAACAACAACAACAGGTTCCTAGAGTAGAAGGAGACCTCCAACGGCCATCCAGTCCAACCTCCTTCTGCCATAAGGGAAAAGCACAATCAAGGCACTCCTCACAGATGGCCATTCAGCCAACAACAATAATAATAACAACAACAGGTTCCTAGAGTAGGAGACCTCCAAGGACCATCCAGTCCAACCTCCTTTTGCCATAAGGGAAAACACAATCAAAGCATTCCTCACAGATGGCCATTCAGCCATCTTGAACCAAACTTGGCACACTGAACTCTCATGAGACCAACAGAAAATACTGAACGGGTTTGCTGGGCATTTACCTTGAGTTTGGGAGTTGTAGTTCTCCTACATCCAGAGAGCACTGTAGACTCAAATAATGATGGATCAGGACCAAACTTGGCACGAATCCTCAATATGCCCAAAGAGGCAGAAGAGAAGAGGAGGAAGACGAGGAGGGAATGGAAGCTCCCCCCTCCCACGCTCTGGCCTCGTCCCCACCTCTTTCCTGCTCTGGACCCGCCCCCTCTCCCTCGCTGCACTCTCCCTCCTTCCCTCTTGCATTCATGTTGTGAAAGGGGGAAGGAAAGAAAGAGGGAGGGAGGGAAAGAAGGAAGGAAACAGGGAGGGAAAACAGGAAACAGAAGAAGGGAAAGAGCACGAGGCAAGAGTGGGGGGGGGGGAGCACGCGAGGCGGAAGGGAAGCGAGGAGGAGGGCGAAGGCATGCTCTTGCTCCTGGCCGCCTCCTCTTCTCCTCCTCCCTTCCCCTCCGCTCTGCTTGCCTGCCTGCCTGCTTCTTCACGTTTGCTTCTTCAACATGTAGCCATCTCAATGGGAGTTCGCCTCCCTCTCTTCAGGACGAAGACTTGAGGGAGCCAAGGGTCGGTCAGCATCGGCTGCTGGGCCGCATGCGGCCCATGGGCCGCAAGATACCCAGATCTGCTTTGGAGGCTTCTCAGCACTTGGAACTATAGCCTGTCTGTGGAGGCAGGAGGCTGTCTGTGTAAGCGGACACCTCTGCTACATACACACATTTTCAGTTTTATTATGTGTATAGATAGATGTGTTTGCCAAAGGGCAGGGGAGCAAACCTGCAGTGGAAACAATGATGTTTTAGAAATAATATATTAAGCGCTAGGAGAGAATGCTTCTAGAACATGGTTATATAACTCGAAAAAGTGATTCCGGGAGGTAGCACCCATTTTTATCTTGTGGAGTTTATTTTGCGAATAATGTGTTAAAACTGGTAAAAATATTGAAGCTTTAAAAAAATTGCAGATTTTTTTTAATTTGTAATTTTTATAAGGCCTTACTGAGATAGACACAATTTGAGTAGCTAATTAAATATTTTCTAGTGCTAGCCAAAGGTCACTTATTGAAGGTGATAGGATAGTGGTGTTTCTGTGCTTTTCCTAGTTTCTAGTACCTCACTGGAATGACTGTCAAAGACTACAGAGAGGAGAAAAAAACATTGCAAGGAAATCTGTGTTTTTCTTTAACATAATTTTGTCCAATTTTTAACAGGAAATAACCAAAATATTGGAAACAAACAAACAAGAAGCTATGAAGGAATTAGGTATGTGTTTAATGTGTTAGCATACATACAAATGGCTGCATTTCATATGGTACTTCTGTGGCAATAATGTGCATATATTTACTCCAGATTCCTGTTAAAAAAAAACCCCTGAGTTGATTAGATTCAAAATGGTAATGTTTTTATTATTCTTGCTAAAGTGAATTAATTCTATGATTGCTGATCCTTGTGTAGTCTAAATAGCAATGTCCTTCCCAGTGAGGGAGGTTTGGTATTAAAGTAGTAATCATAGAGAGTGAGACAATGAAAAAAACAACTAGATTGCTGCTTACCTTCAATTCTGCTAGTTCATGGAATCCTGTTAGTAGTCTTACAGGTCACCTAGTTCTGCTTGCGATCATTTGACACTCCCCTGTAGAAGCCATTGCATACAAACTGTTATGAATACAGCTGACAATTTAGAGTCACAATAGATAAAGTGATCTGTTTGTCCATTAAGTTGGAAATAGCTTCTATTCTGTTCCTGGGCTCATTTGGAGTGTTAATTATTACCCAGAAAGCCATAACAGTTTGGGACCGGGATATAATCAGAGACTTTATTCCATGTTCTTTTGGAAATGCAGTTGATTGAAAGATTGTAGTATTACTTCAAAGAGCATAGGTTGTTATAAGATTTTCTGGTGGGAAGTCAAAACCTTCTTATTTAAAGTATTTTATTGAGCATTTACAATTGGCTGTTCTGGATGTGTATGGGATACTTTTTGCCAGGTTTTTTTTAAGGTTATGTGGTAAAAATTGGACATTTTCCGCACTAAATTTTGGCAACAGCTATAGAAATTTGACAGTGGCACATCCCTTGGTATCTTATTGTGAATTGCTCTTCATGTTTCCTGAAAGAAATTGAATCTGTTTCTTACTATTCTTTACCATCTCTGAGTCTTGGTTTTTTGCAAAAATTTTGTTGGCTATAATCTACATATATAAAGGAGGACCCGTCATCGAACGACTGCCATAAGACAGAGAAACCATCCAAGGCAAAGACACCAAACTTGGCAACAAAAATAGGCCTCAGGCAAGGAAGGTTTTTAGCAAAGAAACTCCCCCAAACCTAGAAGGCCCCCAAAACAAGGATACAAAAAACTACATTTCCCAGCGTCCTCTGCGGCCGCCAGCGAATCCCATTGGCCAACATCGGGCCACACAAAATGCCGGGAGGTTGAGTTCCCATAGTAACGGTGGGCGGAGCCAGCCAAGGCTAGGTTAGAATGCTGAGTGAATTGAATTTAGTCAGTAGGTGTTTGTGGGTTAAACTGTCAAGACCAAGCTCTAGGAGGGAGCAGGTTCTTAGTGGCAGTCGGAGCTTGGAACTGTAGTTCTGATAGATTGTGCTTTACAAACACCACACCCACAACATGACAGCCACACAACTCGCGATGCTTACCTCTACAGACACACAACACACACAACGCATACATACCACTGCTAAACAGAAACCTACACAGTACAACCAACTAACACACCCCACCTACACATCGTACATCCACACCACACTACCACTGTACACTCACAACAACAAACTACACATTCAACACCACAAACTCTTCTCCAAGCACCATCCCACCCACACACCACCAATCCTCCACTTTACAAACACCATACCCACAACATGACAGCCACACAACCCGCGATGCCTACCTCTACAGACCCACAACACAACTCACACACAACACACACAACGCATACATACCACTGCTAAACAGAAACCTACACAGTACAACCAACTAACACAGGAGGACATAACAACTACCAGGAGGACATAACACTAACACAAATAGGGCACCAGGGACACAGGCACCATTGACAAACACATACCGCCGGAATAACACAAACTTGCAAAACCCACAAAAAAAACACAATCCTGCAACACAAAAACCCACCCCAACCAAAATTCACAACAAACACCACTGGCAAAAGCAACACCCCCTCCACATCACAACCAGCACACAGCCAGACTGAGACAACTATGTCAACACAACACACACAAAATACACCCCACAAATATCTGACAACTTCCCCAACACAAAACCCAGGACTCCACTCACTACTCACCACCACACACACCTCCAAATACACACACGTCCCAGGCACAATACTCCAGCAATTCCTACCCACACAACACAACTTCCTATCACAACCCATCCCCCCAACCACTACAAATCTGTGGGATAGACCTTGACACAGAATGCTTCTCCCACGGACAACTCTACGTAGCGTGCTCCAGAATTGGGAAACCACAGAACCTCTACATCAACACAGCAGACGGAAAGACAAAAAACATTGTATATCCACAAGCTCTGCAAAACACCAGCAAGACCACACACCGACAACTCCACAGGACTTCAACATCCCGCCCACCAGAACAACCCACAACGACACAGCCATGACCCCACCAAGACCGTAAGTAACATCATTTCCAACCCTTACATACTCAGACTTTCTCGCATCTCCTAAATAGGGCACAGCAACGCGTGCCGGGTACAGCAAGTCATATTATATTATATTTATATCTATATAAAGGAAGAGTCGTCATGGAAAGACCGTCCCAAACAGAGAAACCTTACAACGCAGAAACACCAAACTTGCCAACAGAAATAGGCCTCAGACAAGGTACGTTTGTAGCAAAGAAACTTTCCCCCCCAAAACCTAAAAGGCCCCCAAAACAACAAGTAAAAAACCTACATTTCCCAGCATCCTCCGGGGCTGCCAACGACTCTCCCAGCCTCTACATTCTGACAACATGATTGGCTGCCAATAAGGGCGGATTTGCATAACTCCTGTACTGGCCAGCCAACATGAACATTCCGACCCCTAATAAACTGTCAGAGGAGGATAAGGCAAAGGGCTGAGGCACAAACACAAACACCCAATTCACTTCCCACAGAAAATTTACACCCCTACAAATCACAGACCACGCCCAAAATTGACAGTAAGGCTTCATTAACTTAATTTCCCTGACTAGGCCCCACTTAATGGGATGCTGTTTACGCTCTGAATTGACAGTAAGGCTTCATTAACTTGATTCTCCCGACTACGCCTCAGCTCACTGGACATTGTGTATGGCCTGAAATGACAGTAAGGCTTCATTAACTTAATTTCCCTGACTAGGCCTCACTTAATGGAATGCTGTTTACGCTCTGAATTGACAGTAAGGTGTCAGGGCTAGAATCTCTATGCCTGGGGCCAGAGACAGATCCCAGCCTGCCATGAGCCTACTACTTTCACCTGAGTTGCTGAGTCAGAGAGAGATGACTCAACCATGAACTTTGCTCTATTTCTTTGCAGTTGAATATACTGGGACTATGACCTTTGGTCTAGATAAGACTCTGGGGTATGATGTAATACCCAGGGAACTCTGGGTAATGCAAAGACTCACTGGGATTGCTGAGTCAGGATGCAACCCTCTCCAGGCATTGCATGGGGGAGGGATTAGTATATAAGGATTGTGGTGATGGGAAGCGGGTGCTTCAGCTTTATAGGTTTTGTGTCTTCAATAAACTACCACTGGAAGAAGCAGCAGTTCTGTAGCGTCTTTACTGGAAAGCATTGAAGTTCCTGACAGAAGCTGAAGCCCCTGAAACTTTCCCAGGAATGGAGAGGTTTATGCAAGAGGCGGAGGAATATGTGGAAAGCTGGGATTATGTTACTGGAGCAGTCCATGAAAGATGTACTTTGGAATGGGGGTGGAATACTATGGATGAGGTTGGCCTCCTGATCGGGTCGGAGAAACGGCGTCAGCATGGCGGCGGCTGCTCCAGAGGGACATATTCTTCGTGAGGGATCCAGGGAAGCTTGTCATGTGGATCCAGTGCGACTCAGGGTGCAGCTGCGGCGGTGCACAGTAAGTCCAGAGAGGCGACTCAGGGAGTGAAACTACTGAGCCGAGTTCTCCCACGGAAGTGGAGGTGTTGGGATGCAAAGTTGCGGCTTTGGAGAAGACATTGCAGCGAATGTCCCAGCAGATGTTTAAGAACCAAGATTCTATGTGGGGGCCGCCTGAGGGAGGCGATTTTATGCGTTATTCTTGGATGGACAGTGAGAGGGTTGAAACCCATCCTAGATCTCCTTCGGGAGTGTGGGGGGTTGATGCCCAGTCAGGAGTTCCGCGAGGAGCAGCATATGGTGGTGCCAGGCTGAGAGTGGTGAATGAAGGGGTTTCAGTCCAGCCTAAAGCTGTAGGACTGGGAAGAGGTATTCAGGTGCCCAAGAGGGATGGATCTGGAGGATGGAGATCCCAGACTGGTGCCCAGATGCCCGGAAGAGATGGAGCAGGAGAATGGAGACCCCAATTGGGGGGTGATGTTCGTCCAAGGAAGGAGCCGCTCCGTGTGGAGTTTGATGGTGAGGCATGTAAAGTGGCCTTTTTTGTGGCGGCAGTTGGCGATCACATGCAAGATTATGGACACTTGTACCCAAGTGAAGGCAGCAGAGTGCGTGCTGTGGGAGCTGTGCTTAAAGGAAGAGCTGCGGACTGGTACGTGCAGTGCCATGATCGACAGGATCCATGTTTGGGGACATTGAGAGGGTTTCTTCGGGCTGTGAAGAACAGATTTCGTGACCCACTGGAGAGAGTAAAGGCCAAAGAAGCTCTGAGGGGGTTAACGCAAGGCAATAAATCTGTAACGGAGTATGCGGAGGAGTTTATGAGCCTTGCGGGCAAGGTAGCGGAGTGGTCTCAAGCAACCCTCCTTGAACTATTTAAAGACGGATTACGACGAGAATTGTTGGAGTGGTGCCTTCATCGTGGAGACCCTGGTGATGTCGATGGATGGATCCAATTGGCTGGTAACGTAGAAGGTATTCTGGCCCAAGTGCAATGGCGGAAGTCAGCAGTAGGACCTACGAGGCGATTTCGGCCAGGGTCAAGACGTGTAACCGGAAGCGAGAGCCAGCGGAGTAGTGTTAGCGGAAAGCCAACTGTGGGGAAAGGCTTGTGTTACATTTGCTCTAAGCCGGGACATTATTCCTTCCAATGTCATCTAAGAAAGTTACCGGATACCAAAAATGTGAAAGTGGCCCGAGGTGCCCTGGGTGAAAAGATGGAGAGTGCGGATGGGGTGAGAAAAGGGGCCCCAAGTATTGTTTGTAAAATTGAATTGGAAAAGAAAGGAAAATATCAAATGCATAAAGCATTGGTGGATTGCGGGTGTTCTGAAAACATTATGTGTCCTGGATTAGTTAAGGATTTGAAATGTGAAATTCAGGAATTACCAGCTCCTGTACATTTTGCCCAGTTGGATGGAATTTTTGTGGGAGGAGGGCCCTTTCCATTGGGAACGAAAGGGTTAAAGGGAAAGGTTGATACTTGGGAGGGGGAGCTGGATTGTGTAGTGGCTCCTGTTATGGAACATGAAATTATATTGGGATTGCCTTGGCTGAGACAGGCTGATCCAATCATAGATTGGAAAGCAGGTACGTTAGAGTGCCGGCCTGTGGTGAATGGTGGTGTGTATGTGAATGAAGAGAAGAAAGGAGGTGAGCCACAGATTCCTGAGGAATATATTGACTTAGCAGATGTGTTCAACCCTGTATTAGCCGACAATCTGCCCCCAGTCAGGAATGTACAGTGCAAGGTAGAACTGAAAGAAGGGGCAGTACTCCCTAAGCCAAAGATTTATCCTATGTCTGAGAAGGAGAAGGTTACGTTAAGGGAGCAGATAGATGATTATTTAAAGAAAGGGTACATCCAAAGATCGGAATCCCCTATTGCAGCCCCTGTTCTCTTTAGGGAAAAGAAAGATGGGAAATTAAGGTTGTGTATCGACTATAGGGGTCTTAATGCGATAAGTACCATTAATTGTTATCCGTTGCCTTTAATCAAGGATCTATTAGGGCAATTGGGGAAAGGCAGGTATTTCACAAAGCTGGATATTATAAATGCCTTCCATATGGTGCGGGTGCGAGAATCGGACAGGTGGAAGACTGCTTTTTCGTGTCCCTTGGGGCTGTACGAATGGGTCGTCATGCCTTTTGGTTTGGCCGGGGCCCCCGGTATATTTATGCAGTTGATTAATGAGGTGCTGCACCCCCTTTTGTATAAGGGGGTGTATGTTTATTTAGACTACATTGTTGTGGTTTCACAAACCAAAGAGGCGCACGTGCAGTTAGTTCGGGAAGTATTGGAGAGATTGAGACAGGCCAGACTGTTAAGTTAAGTAAATGTGAATTTAGCAAGAGCGAAATTGACTTCCTGGGATATAGAATTAGTAGAGAGGGTGTGTCCATGGATCCGGGTAAAGTGGCAGATGTGTTGGCTTGGGAAGCTCCTAAAACAAGGAGACAGTTACAGGCTTTTTGGGGATGGCTAACTTTTATCGGTCTTTTATTTCCGGATTTGCTAATATTGTTTTGCCTCTTACAGAGTTGCTCAAGACAAAGGGTAAGGGTGAGGCTAGGAAGGTGAGGGCGCCTGGTGCCAGGTTGGGTTGGACTGTAGAGTGTCAAAAGGCTTTTGATTCTTTAAAGGTAGCTTTCACTAAAGGTCCTTTGCTTGTGCATCCAGATCCAGCAAAACCCTTTGTGGTACAGAGTGATGCTTCCGCTTGGGCATATGGAGGAGCTTTGTTACAGAGGGACGAGGAAGGGGTGTTGAAACCCTGTGCTTATTTCTCTAAGAAGTTTGGGGAGCAGCAAAGGAATTGGCCAGTGTGGGAAAAGGAGGCGTTTGCTATTCGTTATGCTTTGCAGACGTGGAGACACTTTTGGAGGGGGCAGTTCACCCGTTTGAAGTGTTAACTGATCATAAGAATTTGCAATTTCTTAGGGAGCCCCAGAAGTTGTCTCCTAAATTGTTACGATGGGCCCAGTATCTGGCTAGGTTTAATTTTGTGTTGAAGCATATAAAGGGTAAGGATAATGTGGTTGCTGATGCATTGTCGCGTTATCCTGCAGTGGGGCCAGATCCTCTTCCAAGTGTGGGGAGAGTGTTCACAAAGGACCAGTGGGGTCTGAGGGTGCAGACACGAGCACAAGCGAAGTTGGAAATAAAGCAGGAGGATGAGGAGCTGGAAGAGTGGGTAAAAGAGTTTCAGAGGTGTTATGAGAAGGATGATTGGTTGAAGGCCCATGAGTTGGAATGTAAAAGGGTCAAGGGATTGTGGATAGTTCGGGAGAAACTGTATGTACCAGCGGAGTTAAGGAATAGGGTGTTGGAGTTGTTCCATGACCACAAGACAGCAGGGCATTGGGGATTTACTAAGACTTTTTTTGCAATCAAAGCCCGATATTGGTGGCCAGGAATGAGGACATCGGTAAAGAATTATGTGAGTAGTTGTGAGGCTTGTGCACGGGGGAAGGTACCTACTGCTAAGCCCCCAGGATTGATCCAGGTGGTGGCTACTCCGGTGCGGCCATGGACACATATTAGTACCGACTTTGTGGGGGAGTTGCCCCCTAGTAAAGGATATAGGTATATCTGGACTGTGCTGGACATGTTTTCAAAGCAAGCCCATTTTATACCGTTAACTGGCTTGCCTTCGGCAGAAAAATTGGCTAAGTTATATGTGCAGCATATATACCGGTTACATGGGTGTCCAGAGCAGGTGCTTAGCGATAGAGGTGTGCAATTCACGGCGAAATTCTGGGATAGGTTCTTGGAAACCTTAGGAGCAGACCGGAAGTTGACAACTGCTTATCATTCCTGTTGTAATGGGAGAGTTGAGAGGACGCAGAAATCGTTGGGTAGTTATCTAAGAATTTTTGTAAATGCCCAGCAGAGTAATTGGGCAGACTTGTTGCCTTACGCTGAAGTGGCTTATAACGGATCTGTGCACTCATCTACAGGCAGGACTCCATTTTCAATTGTATTTGGCCAAGAGGTTGTTCCACTACCAGTTGGTATAGGAGTGCTGGAGGAGGATAAGGAGAAATGGTACAATAGAGCTCGAGAAGAGTGGAAGGAGGTAACTGAGGCGTTGCATAAGGCACAGGGGTTGCACAAACGATTTGGTGACAAAAACCGACAAGAAGGTGATGTGTATAAGGAAGGGGATTTGGTATGGTTATCCACTCAGAATTTAAAGTTGGGGTTACCTTCTCGAAAATTGGGCCCAAAGTATGTGGGACCATTCAGAGTGGCTGAGCGAGTGAATGAGGTGACGTACCGATTGATATTGCCAAGGGCCTTGAGGAAAATTTATTCTGTGTTTCATTGCAACTTGTTAAAACGATATGTTAACCCAATTATGCCAAAATTTTGAATGTTGCTTTGTCTTCCTCAGGGGGAGGGGGAGAAGGTGGAGGAAGGCGTTATGTCAGGGCTAGAATCTCTATGCCTGGGGCCAGAGACAGATCCCAGCCTGCCATGAGCCTACTACTTTCACCTGAGTTGCTGAGTCAGAGAGAGATGACTCAACCATGAACTTTGCTCTATTTCTTTGCAGTTGAATATACTGGGACTATGACCTTTGGTCTAGATAAGACTCTGGGGTATGATGTAATACCCAGGGAACTCTGGGTAATGCAAAGACTCACTGGGATTGCTGAGTCAGGATGCAACCCTCTCCAGGCATTGCATGGGGGAGGGATTAGTATATAAGGATTGTGGTGATGGGAAGCGGGTGCTTCAGCTTTATTGGTTTTGTGTCTTCAATAAACTACCACTGGAAGAAGCAGTAGCGTCTTTACTGGAAAGCATTGAAGTTCCTGACAGTAAGGCTTCATTAACTTGATTCTCCCGACTACGCCTCAGCTCACTGGACATTGTGTATGGCCTGAATTGACAGCAAGGCTTCATTAACTTGCTGTTCCTGACTAGGCCTCAGCTCATGCGACATTGTGTATGGCCTGAATTTACAGTAACCTACCTTGGCACACAGAGCCCCTATGACCCACGCTACATTCTACTACAGTTTGGAGGAGGGTGGACCATGGATTATGGGACTTGAAGTACCTCCATGGATAATGGGATTTGTACTACTTCAAAACCCATCATTCCCCACAGACCACTGTGGCCCAGAACCAAGACCAATAAAGACCAAACTTGGCACACAATGCCCCCCATGACCCACACTCCATCCGACTGCAGATTAGAGGAGGACACACCATGGATAATGGGATTTCAAGTACCTCCACTCACTTCCAAAGTACCCCACCACCACACAAGCATCAACCTCTACATCAACACAGCAGACGGAAAGACAAAAAACATTGTATATCCACAAGCTATGCAGAACGCCAACAACACCACACACCAACAATTCCCCAGGACTTCAACATCCCACCCACCAGAACAACCCACAACGACACAGCCATGGCCCCAACAACACCATAACTAACAACAATTCCAACCCTTACATACTCAGACTTCCTCGCATCTCCTAAATAGGGCACAGCAACGCGTGCCGGGTACAGCTAGTTATATATAAATAAATGGACCAGTGCTTTAAGCAATTGATATAGACATAGCCAAAGCAATAATGGAAATAGTCTATAGAATAAAACTATTCCAGATAAATAGTTTAATTTCAGGTGATTGGCATTTAACTTTTCTTGCAAAATAGACAATGTTTTTGTTGGTTTTTAGGGCTAATGCAACGTGATTACCCAGAGATAGTTACCGCTGTGAAAACCAGACAAGCAGTTCAAACAGTGCTGAACACAGCTTCAGAAACCCTTAAGTTTATGATATCAGGAGGAATTGTTGATAAAAATGAAGGAGCTGAACTGCATAAGGTAATCTGTAAAATCAGTCCTCATCCACTTATGCATGCAATTTACATATTATGGTATGTTTCATTACTTTCAGTATGTCTTACGAAAGGGGAAGGAATGCTTTCATTTCTGTGGGATTTACTTTCTGTAGGTTGTCATTAGCTGAGGAAAGCCTGAATGAAGCAAAGATGCTCCCCCATGTGGGAAAGATGAGAAAGAAGCATGGCAATTATCTCTGTGGTATGGGAAAATGTGAGCCGAAGAAAGCTCTCTGTTTCGCCAAGGCAATGGTTGGAGGAATATTCTTACAACGTTGGCTGAAGAGAATTGGCTTTATTTTTCTTGTCTTTCTCCCAGGAATACTTCAGTCCCCATTCAACTTTTTGACATGGGGAAATACTACTGTGAGCTGGAGACAGATATCAATCCTGAAACATGTATTATAAAAGGCTTTCATGGCCGGAATTACTGGGTTGCTATAGGGTTTTTTTGGCTATATGGCCATGTTCTAGAAGCATTCCCTCCTGACATTTCACCTGCATTTATGGCAGGCATCCTCAGAAGTTGTGAGACCTTACAACTTCTGAGGATGCCAGCCATAGATGCAGGCGAATCATCAGGAGAGAATGCTTCTAGAACATGGCCATATAGCCCAAAAATCCTACAACAAACCATTGCTGAAACAATTTTAATTAACTAAATGTGACTTCTCTTTTTCTTGTTTAGATGATTCTAGTGAAGAAAAAACAACTTGCAAAACTCCCACCTACAATTGCACCACCTACTGCACAGCAACTTCTGCATAATGTTATGTGGCTACAGGACAACAAAAACCAGATTGAGTATATTCAGGTGAGGTTTAAATAGTTGAAGATATCAGTGAAATATCTTCATTTGTTTAAAGCTGTTACATAATTTCAATTTCAGTATTTGATATTATTTTATTACTTGTACAATATACTTTCCATTTATCAGGATTATCTTTTCACACCGTTCTGATCACTGTTATGTACCTTCAAGCCAATTTGTACTTAGAATGACCCTATTGTGGACTTTATTGCTAGAATTTAGTCAGATTTTTTATCACTGTCTTCCTGTAAGGTTTAAAGTGGGTTTCCAAGTGTTTTTCTGTGCAAATCTGGTCTCCTGCAGTCCTGGTCCAACAACCAAAGCAGATATGATAAACTTGGTCTGGTGTCATCTAATTTTACAATCATTTATTTCTTTGTTTTTCTTAATTATATTCTATTTTAAAGCACCTTAAAAACCCTTATAATAAATTTTGTATCCTGATTTTTCATTTTTCTCTGGAGTGGTGAGAGGGAGGAATCCATATAACTTGGTTTCCTGCCATCACCTCCCAGAGACAGAAGTAGTAGTTTCACAATAGCTGAAATAGACTTAATTGATTCCTCTCCTCTGGTCATCTTAGAGACCAATTCTTTTTCCTGTACCCAGGAAAAAAAGAACTTTTCTGGTGCTTTTGAATTTAGGCTTTTTTAATGTATTAATTCCTCTGGAGTTTAGGGAGGATGACATGTTTTCTGATAAGGAGGAAGAATAATAGGAGGGAATCAGTAGTTACTGAAATGGACATCCAAGTGCCACCTCTGTGTTGATGGAGGCAGGCAGGATTTTCCACGGGTACTGGTTGTGGGGGGTCGGGAGCAGGTGAGGCTTTTGCCCTCCTTTCTGCTAGAGATCCCTGTGTACAACTAGTGGGCCACTGTGTGACACAGAATGCTGGACTAGATGGGCTGAGGCCCGATTCAGCATGGCTCTTCTTAATAGTCAGATTCTTTGTGTGTAGCAGGGCCTTCAGATGTGTGATGAACTGTGATTGAACTACCTGGCATTTCTTGGAGTTTATAAAGGAACACAGACCTGTAAGCAATCTGTGGTCACCTTGATAATTCTGTAAAGCCCCATAGAAGTAGGTGACTGTCAAGAGGATCTCATGGGTATAGGCTTGGCTCCAACTAGCTCCCTTGGGGTTGAAAGGAAAACACTGATGCAATGTGGATATGTTGAACATGATTCTTTTGCAAGCAACCCACAACAGGAATTTATGAAGCCATGTAGAAGATTTTCACTATGCGGTATTAATCAATTTCCATTCATTATATACTCCTCCTGTCTCACACATCCTTGCTTTCCTCTAGAGAGGTTAGGACTTGGCCTTAGACGTAATACTGTGAAGAGACAAGCAGCTGCCCTCTCCTCAGTTCTTTCTAAAGTCCAGGGACCCCATTTTCTTCTCATTCACATGCATGAAGGTTCATTTTGGGAACTATAATAATATCCTCACAAGATACCATTTTCCAGTGTGGTTTTAAAGCAGCTCATGACACATCTGTTTGAACTACTTAGAAAGGTTTTCTTAGGCTTCTCTCAAAGGTTGCATTTTGGGTAGCCTTCATATTTGTTTGCTGTATTACAACTTGAAGCTCTTTTTGTTTAGGGGGCTCCTTTAACAAGGTCAGTGTTTCTGTCTGTCCAGATCCTTCTTTTATGGCTAAATGGCTTTCCCTTTTTGACATATTCCAGGAACTCATCCTTACTTTTTTCTATTCTGACCCAAGGCACTCCCAAGAGAGTTTATGGCACAATTTGCATGTGTGCATAGTGCTAAAAGTTTCTATTTGCAGAACTAGTAGTTTACAGCATTCTGACTGATTATGTCTTTCAGTTCAGCCTCATTAGGGTTCAAGTTGCCTTAGTCCAAAATAGTCACAAGGATTGACATATGACTTGGCTAAAATAATTTGTGTGAGTACACTCAGCCAGAACAGTCACTAAGTTGGCAGTGTTTTCCACTCTAATCCTTTGACTATTCTTCCTTCATTCATCATTACAGCATTGATACATTCAGGTCAGTGGGTACTACTTTTGAAGGAATAGTGCTGTAGGAGATGATTAACACTTAGGATACAGACACTTCCTTCTTCGATAAGGTTGAGGGCTTAGGTATGTCCCATTGTGTGGACTCCTGTTCTTGCCATCCTGAAGAATACCAGATTTGATACTTACCATGAAGGTGTAGTCTGGGTTGTTAAGAGGAGCTATCCATCCCTTCATGACTGTTCACCTTGTTTTTCTTTCCTTTCTTTCCTTTATGCTGATTTCTGAGATTTGAAGCTTGACTGGTAAGAAAATTGGTCTGTAAAATAGCTGAAGGAGATGGCTCAATGAAGTGTGTTCCAACTATCATGCAATCATATTTTTCTTCTTGTCTTTGGGCAGTGATGGCAGGAACTCAAGTTGTGTTTTGCATCACTGCACTTGTGGAGGTGTATTCTCATCTTCTCAGCAATTATAATACACTTTCATAAGTACCCGGTGTAGTATTATCTCTCTCCACTCAACAATATTCTACATATTCTGTGCTCTTTAGTACTTCCAATGTATTTTATGTTTTCAGAAAAAAGCAAAAATTCTTTATTATGACTATGGAGATATTATATGCGAGGAAGGTGAATTACCCCAAGGAATTCATTTAATTGTTTCAGGAATGATTAAGGTAAGGTCTAGTTACAGTAGACTAAATAACCAAGATTTTAACCAACAGAATGGAAATGAGCATAATTTAAGATAGGGTAGATTTACCCTAATTAATGCAGTTTGACACTGTTAGCGCACCCCAGAAAGAGAGAAGACTGGATTATTTGCATATCGTTTATGCAATTGTCTCTGAAAGTAACATTTTTCTGTTTGGAGAAGGGACTGTGGTTTTGTGTTCATATTTCCTTTTGGAGATACTGTACTACAAATTAAGTTTACACAGAAGATCTGCCTTTTTTCCTGTGCAGAAGGAAGTGATATTCTTCAGTGGCCTTGGATCTATAGGTAGTTAATGTCTGAATTTGTTTGACCTGGTGTCCATTCTTGTGAGCTTGCAGACATATTCTTTGAACACATCCTGGGTGAACAGAAGGCTTTGGGAAATGTTTCTCAAGATGAAGCATTTCATCTTGCAAAACTGCAGATTATTGGTCCAGGCACATAGCACAGTAGAATCTCATTTATCCAACATAAATGGGCTGGCAGAACGTTGGGTAAGTGAAAATGTTGGATAATAAGGAGGGGTTAAGCCTATTAAATGTCAAATTATGTTATGATTTTACAAATTAAGTACCAAAACACCATATTTTACAACAAATTGACAGAAAGAGCAGTTCAATACATCATAACATTATGTAGTAATTACTGTATTTACAAATTTAGCACCAAAACATCGCAATGTATTGAAACAGCTGTAGATCCGGGCAGGAGGCATACTGTGTAGGATAATACAGAACATTAGATGAACGAAGGTTGGATAAATGAGACTCTACTGTATATATAATATAGTTTATACTGTAAACTGTATTATATATACTATGTGTCTGGCCCAACAAGAATAGTATAATTTATATATTATTTGTGATCTCTCTGAATCATACTATTGGGTATTCTTGCCCATGCAAAGAGCATTGTTCGAAACCTTCTAGAATCACTAAGCAGAAAAGTTTGGGCAGTAACCACGCTCACCATCTGGAGGCTATATAAGAACTGGTTTCCTCCAGAACCCCTCAGTTCCTTTTTCCCACACAGCAGTTGGTTCAGGAACCTTTGTTCATCAAACTCGTCTTCGGTCTTGTTGGAATAACCTTTGCTAGTGGACTTGTTCATCTTGGTTACTTGTGACTCTGGTCTTTGCTTGTGGCCAGTTCTTGGTGTCTTGTGGCCCATAGTTTGTTGCTGTTGCTGTTGCTCCTGACTCTTTCGTGAGTATGGTGTTTGGCCTGTTTGGTGATAGCTGCCACCATTTGCTTTAAGCGGTGTGAGAAGTGCTCAGGCAAATTGCCTGACATGGATGGACACTCTGGGCCAAGGACATTCAGTCCATAATTTTATTCATAGATAAGCGAAGCTTCGTTCGTCTTTGTCAGCAGGCCCTCTCACCTTCTTTATCAGTTTTGAAGTCCCTTTCAGGAACAAAGCAGGTGGTTGTGGGCCCTTCATCTATGGGCTCTGGGTCAGCTTCAGGAAAATCAGTACTCACTTCTACGTTGCCGTCGCACTCTGCTCAAGAGGGGGCTGCCTCTCATTTAAAAAAGACCAAGGTGCTCGCTTCTTCCCTGGAAAAACATCTGCGACCCAGAAAGACTTTAGATCTCGAGGAGGTTCAAGAAAAGGCCCATGAGGCCGAGGTGGCCAAAAGGAAAAGGCCTAAGAAAGCTGGCAAGAGGGCCAGTTCACAGGCACAACATGGCAGACTGCCAGTTCTGACCGTTACTGTACTAGAGGCTCCGAGGACAGGTCCAGAGGCAGGCGCTGATGACATTTCACCATAGTCTGAGGGCGAGTAACTTGAGACTTTTGTCAAAGTAGTTGGACCTCCACCTCTGTCACCTTCATCCAACTACAGGACCAAGCTGGTCAAACTTGTGCACACCCCCAGTTCTCTCCCTGCTTTGGCAGATCGTCCTGCTAAGGCAATGATATTGTAATGCTTCCACACCATCAAGCTCTTTCGGTGCCACCTGTTGCAGCCCAGCCGCCTGCATGACTCCTTTTCACCCAAACATTTTATTTATTTATTTATAATAAGTAATAATAATAATAACTTTAGTTTTGTACCCTGTCTCCATCTCCCCTAAGGGACTTGGGGCGGCTTATGTGAGGCCAAGCCTGATCAACACAGTTAAAAAGTAACACATTCAAATGCAAACAACAATATAAAACAAAATAAAACAACATTATAACAATATAGAAAACAGGCATCAACCAACAACTAATAACAAATTCAATTTATTGTCACGGGTGGGCAGTCGGTGCAGGAATAATTTAAAGGATAGGCTAGTAAGTAAATTGCATAGGTTATAATAAGTTTATTAAAAATAGTATATAATAGAAAAGACAGTTTCAAAAATGAGTAGACAATAATCCAAAAGTCCCAACTCCATTACAGCGGAGGAAGCACAATCAATATTGTTGGCACATATAGCCCCGTATGGTGCATATATGGCAAACTATGAAAAACACCTATGGTACTCCATTGTGCTATTTTTTTTTTTACCACTTGGCTGTCAAAGTAAAGATAGCCTTTCTGCCTGAATGTTCTCTTCTTGGCCCATCATCAAGACCAACTGTCCAGGCACACTGCTGACACTGCAGGGAAGATGTTGGCACATGCTGTCGCTGTTCAGCGCCATGCTTGCCACCCATCCAGCCTTTCATCAGCAGTAAGAACGATCCTCAAAGACCTACCGTTTGATTAAACAGGACTTTGAATCTACAGATTAAAATTTAAAAAATAATCAGAAAACTGGTTGTCGGGCAGAAAGTACCAGTTCAATAAACAATCATATACGTCCTTTCATGGTTCCCAACAGGCCTGGAGTAGTTCTGCATCACCATATCAGAGGTCCAAGAGTCGTCATAACTTCCACCAAGAGACTTCCACCCAGCAAAGGCAATCTGGTCCTAGCCAGAGATATAACCGACACACCAGGTTAGCCAACGTACAGTGCCTTCCTCTCAGCCTGAGGACACAGCGGCCCACCACATCCCCAGGTTGAGAGGACAAGGAGATACATGGCTGCTGAGAGCTCCAGAGAGCTCCCGTCAGTCGCATGTCTCTGCCCTTCTAACCTGGACACCTGCTGCTGAGGTGGAGAGTGAGGAAGACAGTGGCGGATGGGCTACTGTAGGGTGGGTGAAAGTTCTGCCCCTGGTGGTGGGCATAGACTCTGGGGTAGAGGTTTTCTGGTTCTCACTCTAGCCTGCCTCCCAGCACTGGGATCTCCTCCTTCTCCCTCCTCTTGGTCTTCCTCCTCTTGCTCTTCTGGGTGCCATGTGGTGATTGGCGAGGCTGTCAGCCAGGGCTGGGGGCTTTTCTTGGGACACGGACTGGCCGCCTCCTTCCAAACCACAAACATGACAAGGAGAGGGCCACAGAGCCTGTGCAGAGCTTGCTGTGGGTGATGCCAACCTAGACGCTGTGTGTTTGTGGGGGGGGGGGGAGGCACCTCACTCCTTTCCAGATTGCCTTGTCTTTCTTTGGCGAGGCTCCCCTGCCACGTGCTCCATCTCCGCTTGCCATGCGGCCCATCAGCTCCCACCACTGTGTCCACATGCTGAGAGGAGGGCTGTGGCAAGTTAGGGTCTGAGGAAAGAGCTTGAGGGGCAGTGGGCCTGGGTTTGCCCATGTCTGGTCTATTGTGTGTCATGACTCCCACCTCCAATACTTACTCTTGCTAGTCACCCAATTGTGTGATTCACAGAGACTACGAAGGAGGAGGACAGGTTGCTTACCTGTAACTGTATTTCTTTTGAGTGGTCTCCTGCAAATTCACACAATCCTGTCCATCCTCTCCTCACCCTACAGGGGTCACTCCCTCGATTAACGGTCACCTTGTCGTCCAGCAGTCACCAGCCAATCCCTCTCCAATGCCAGAAATACAACTTAATGGTGTAACATTAGAAAATATTGATCATTTCCACTACCTTGGCAGCCACCTCTCCACAAAAGTCAACATTGACACTGAAATTCAACACCACCTGAGCTCTGCGAGTGCAGCATTTTTCCGAATGAAGCAGAGAGTGAGGACCGGGACATCTGCAGGGATACCAAGTTGCTTGTTTATAAAGCTATTGTCCTCCCTATCCTGCTATACGCCTTGGAGACATGGACTGTGTACAGACGTCACATACAACACCTGGAACGATTCTATCAGCGCTGCCTCTGAAAAATCCTGCAAATCTATTGGGAAGACAAGGAGACAAATGTCAGCGTGCTGGAAGAAGCAGAGACTACCAGTATTGAAGCAATGGTCCTCCGCCATCAACTCCACTGGACTGGCCATGTTGTCTGGATGCCCGACCACCGTCTCCCAAAGCAGTTGCTCTATTCCGAACACAAGAACAGACATGGAATGTTGGAGGACAGGAAAAGAGATTTAAAGATGGGCTCAAAGCCAACCTTAAAAACTCTGGCATAGACACTGAGAACTGGGAAGCCCTGGCTCTTGAGCGTTCCAGTTGGAGATCAGCTGTGACCAGCAGTGCTGTAGAATTTGAAGAGGCCTGAATGGAGGACGAAAGAGAGAACAAAAGGAAGGCGCATCAAGCTAATCCCGACCGGGACTGCTCGCCACCTGGAAACCGATGCCCTCACTGCGGGAGAAGAAGCAGATCAAGTATAGGGCTCCCCAGTCACCTACGAACCCACCGCCAGTACACCGAACTTGGAGGACCATCATCCTCGGACAACGAAGGATCGCCTAAGTACACAGGGGTCATGCTACTTTGGGTCTCACAACAGGGTGCAGCTATGGCCTAGGAACTGGGGTTTTGGCAGCAACTGGGCCTTATATAGCCTTGGGATGGTGAGCAGGATTATCGCCAAAACTTTTTTTGCCTGGTGGTTCTAGAAAGCTCCAAACAGTGCTCTGTGTATGGATGAGAATATCCAATTGTGTGAATTCACAGAAGGCCACTTGAAAAAAAACAGTTATAGGTAAGTAACCTTCTACTGAGTAAGTGGGAGATTTGAATGTTGAGGTGGTTGATTGGAAAATTTATGTTAAATTTTGGTCTGTGCATAGATTGGCATGGGGCCTCTGTGTTTGTGCGCCCCCCAGGCAACTGTTCATCATGCTCGTGCCTTAAGATGGCACTGCTGCTGCCTCCTCCAATAGCAATCTTGGAAACAAGCTCTCCTTAGTGCAGTGTTTCCCAACCAGTGTGCCGGGGCACACGAGTGTGCCGTGAGCAACCACCAGGTGTGCCGTGGGTAATTGGAACCTCCAGGAAGGGGGGGGGGAGGAGGAGTCTAGTGTGTTGAAGTATAAAAACCCTAAGAAACCTACCTCGATAAAGGCACAAAATTACAAACACCCCCCTTCCCACCCGTTGTCTACTTGGTCTCCCTCTCCATGCATTGGGAAGGCCCGCCTCCCTTTCCCCAAGTAGAGACCTCCTCTTGCCTCCTAGGGGTTCTGTGTGGGAAGTTTGATCCAGTTCTATCATTGGTGTGGTTCAGAATGCTATTTGATTGTAGGGGAACGATAAATCCCAGCAACTACAACTCCCAAATGCCAAGGTCTATTTCCCCTGAACTCCATCTGCGTTCATATTTGGGCATATTGAGTATTCATGCCAAGTTTGGTCCTGATCCAACATTGTTTCAGCCTACAGTGCTCTCTGGATATAGGTGAACTACAACTCCAAAACTCAAGGTTAATGCCCACCAAACTCTTACAGCATTTTCTCTTAGTTATGGGAGTTCTGTGTGCAGGGCCGGCCTGACCTTTTCCGGGGGAGTACACGAAGAAAATTTTGGCACCCCTCCCCCCCCGGCCGCCGCATCATTTGGTCCCGCCGCCGCTGCCGCACAGCCGGCCCCATGGGCCGGCTGCACCACGCCTCCCGGGGCACGGACATTTCCGCGCATGCCCAGAAGCAACTACAGGCGCTGTAGCGTCTGTAGACGTTTCTGCGCATGCGCGAATGTCCGCGTATGGGCACTGGGGCCTGAGCGCGCCTGCGCGCTGGCTCCAAAGCCACAGGCGCGCTCGGGACTCAGTGCCCATGCGCAGACATTCGCGCATGCCCAGAAGCAACTACAGGCGCTGTAGCACCTGTAGTTGCTTCTGGGCATCTTGTGAAATGTCCGTGCTTGCCGAGGCATGCTGCAGCCGCCCATCGGGCCGGCTGTGCAGCGGCAGCGGGGGCGCAGAAGTGAGGTGGCGCCGCGCCGCCCCTCCCAGCCGGTGACGCCCCGCCCAGCCGGTGGCGCTCTACGCGACCGCTTACATGGCGGAATCGCTTAGACCGCCTCTGTCTGTGTGGGAAGTTTGTGTCTTTCTGCCATTCCTGCCAGGATATCTATGTTGAGTTCATCGAAACAGGTCCAGGTTTCACACTGAGTGTATAAATACATTTCAAAAACATATTAACTATATGTATTACTGTGTTAGAGTGTCATTTTGTGTCATTTTGGTTGGTGGTGTGCCCCAGGATTTTGCAAATGTAAAAAGTGTGGATCAAAAAAGGTTGGGAAGCACTGCCTTAGTGGGTACGGTTAAGGGCACCACAGTGAAGGCAGAGCAGAATCTAATGATATCGCAATTGGAAGCAGAATGTGAAAGCTTTAAGCAGGAGGAGTTCAAGAGTATGAACGATTGAAACGAGATGAACTGAGCCTCTAATTAATGAAATATTTACAAATATATATATGTAGGCTACTCAAGAAGATCAAATGCATTAGAAGAGCAATCTTCACAGTCAAAAGGCAGACAGATGGTAGTGTAAGTGCAGCAGATGGGACTCAATGGGTGATGCAGGAAAGGAAAACTTTATGGCAAATATACAACACTAGCTGTACCCGGCCACGCGTTGCTGTGGCGTAGTCTGGTGCTCTAAGAATGTCTGGCTAGTTTAAATAGTATTGTTAGAGGCATACAAAAATAACTATGTATTCTATGTTTAGTATTTATATTAGTGAAATAACTTACTGTTTGCTGGTTCCATAAATGCATGGTTATGGAGTTGAGAAGTTTCTCAGCGGTGTTGTTGTTTGAGGCGTTGCTGTGGTGTAGTCTGTTGGTCTGTGAAGGTCATAGTCGCTCGTGTAGGAAGAATAGTAGTGATAGTACTATTAG
>JARBWK010000002.1:100494586-100511878 GCA_030556195.1 Anolis apletophallus | reverse complement strand
ATGTGACACAGCCGCCCCCTCCTCCTGTGATGCGTGACGGAGAGGAGGAGTTCGAGGTGCAGGACATCCTGGATGCTCGCATCCGATACCGGAAGCTGGAGTACTTGATTGACTGGAAAGGCTTCGGACCGGAAGAGCGCTCTTGGACGCCGGCTCGAGATGTTCACGCCCCGGACATTGTTGCTCGGTTTCACCGCAAGTACCCTGATAAGCCCAAGCCTCGAGGGAGGCCTCGGAGGGGCCCTGAGGGGGGGGGATATTTCTCTTTCGTGCCTGGAGGGCAGGGGGCAGCACCGGGGGTCCCACTTGCATTGGAGCCAGCTGATTCTGAGGAGGATTTGGAGGGGTTGGAAGAAGGGGATTTTGAGGTAGCTGGGCCTTCTTCCCCCACAGAAAGCCCAGCCTGGGATGACGGCTGGCCAGATCCTTACGAGATGCAGGAAGGCCAGACGGAATTTGAAAGCAGTGATAGTGAAGATTATGAACGGCCGGGGGGGCCAGGTTCACAAGAAAGAATGTGGGAAACAACCGAGGGAGAGGCCCGGGAAGCAGAAGGGGAGTTCGACTCTCACGAAGATAGGGAACCAGGTGCTGGGAGGCAAGGTCGAACCTTTGATAGGAGACGGAGCATTGAGGCTAGCAGGAGGGGCTGGTTTCACAGCCTAGACCGGCCGTGGTCCCGCAGCACAGATTGGAGGAGGAGAAGCCTAGAGCGTCGGGGGCCTCGCCAAGGGGATTAAGTATAGGATCCGTGGGAACGGATCCTCAGTACCTCGGCCACGTCTATCCTATGCAGACGTGTAGCGAGCCAAGACCACGTAGCTAAGTTTGGGCTAGTGGCCTGCCAAGGAGTGCCTTGAATCTTGCAACCTTGCTTTGTTCCCTGATCCGCTTTTGTTGAGCGGAGCCCTGCCAAGTCTTTGGAAACTTCCATGCCAAGTTTGCTTTTGGACATTACCTTTTACCTTTTGAATTGCTTTTGATATTTTTATGGACAATTACCTTTTCAACTGTTTCTTATTCTTCAATAAAGTAGTTAGCTGATTACCGTCTCTGTGTGTGTGATTAAGGGGCCGGCCAAGGTCTTGCATCGTGACACTACGTCTTACTTTCAGGGTACGTCTTATATAAACTAAGACGTACACCGTCGCCACGGCCACACCGCCGCTGCCGCCATCATGCCGCCGCAACCGGGCCCATCGGCCGCGGCACACCTCTGCGGCGCAGCTTTCTGGACGAAGGAAGGGAGGGAGAAAAGAGCAAGAGGCGTGGTGAAGCGGCGTCACGCTGTCACTCTGCCGCTTTGCCACGCCTCTGGGTCTCTTCCTCCTCCCTTCCTTGGACAAAGAAAGGGAGGGGGAAGAGACCCAGAGGCGTGGCAAAGCGGCGACGCGTCACTCAGAAAGGTGCGCTGCAGAGGTTTGCCGCGGCCGATGGGCCAGTTGCGGCGGCGGCGAGGTACGGCTTACATTCGGGGTACGGCTTACATTAGCCGACCCCCCTGACACCCCCGATACGTCTTACAATCGGGGGTGTCATACTTTCGGGGAAACACGGTAGATGCTGAAGAATCAGCTCCACCCTACTCTCTACTACCAGGAGCAACAAGAGCCTCAGGCTCTACTACAACAATAACGATGTTGAACATGTTTAAGGGATATATTAAATATTTGTGGTCAACACCCATGAAGACTAAAATATATTTGATATATTTTCAAAAACTATATATTTTAGGGGATCCAAAATTAAACTACTTAAAATACCAGGCATTGATAATTATGTGGCTTCTCTTATATCAAAAGCGATAGTTTTGGGAAGGATATATCATATTGTGAAAAGTTGATGAGAGGGAAGCCAATATCATCAATCTTTATTTATTATTTATTTATTTATTTATTCGATTTGTATACCGTCCTTTCCAATTGGCTCTGGACGGTTTACAGCATATCGACTTCATCATAAAACACATCACAACCAACAAAGCAATACAAAAGCAGACAGTAAAAACAATTTAACAGTATTCAGTTATAAGCAGGAGTGGTTATTCATACATTAAATGCACACCGGAACAATGCTGTTTTACATGCTTTCCGGAAGGCCAGCAGCTCATTGACTGCTCGAACCTCCGGTGGCAAGCTGTTCCACAATTGCGGTGCAGCCACAGAGAAAGTTCTGTGTCTAGATGAGGATAGGTGGATGGTTCGCAGGGAGGGAATCTGCAGGAGATTGAGGTCTTCAGAATGGAGAGATCTCTGAGGAACATATGGGAGTAGGCGGTCCCTCAAGTACACTGGCCCAGACCATACAAGGCCTTAAAGGTTAAAACCAGCACTTTGAAGGTGATCTGGTGCTCAATTGGCAACCAGTGCAGTCGCTGCAGAGTTGGAGTGATATGCGCCCTGGCTGGCACTCCAGCCAGGAGCCTCGCTGCTGCGTTCTGCACCAGTTTAAGCTTCCGGATGACCGACAAAGGAAGGCCAATGTAAAAGGCATTATAGTAGTCTAGCCTCGAGATGACCATAGCTTGGATCACCATGGCTAGGTCATTCCTGGTGAGATAGGGCGCCAGCCGCCTAGCCTGCCGCAGATGGAAGAAGGCGGATCTGCTGACAGCGGAGACCTGGGTGGATCTAACTGGACCCCCAGACTCTTTACTAGGTGCGACGGGCGTAGTGCCTCTCCGTCCAGAGTATAGAGCTGGAGCCCACACCCACCAGGATGACCCAGCCAGAGGATCTCCGTCTTAGATGGATTCACTCTCAGTCGACTGGCTCGTAGGCAACCAGTCATGGCTTCAAGGCATTGTTGGAAACAATCGGGTACAGAGTCTGGTCGTCCGTCCATCCTCAGCACCAGCTGGGTGTCATCAGCGTACTGATGGCACTCCAGACCAAAGTTCCGCACCAACTTGGCAAGTGGTCGCATGTAGATGTTAAATAATAAAGGGGAAAGAATGGCTCACTGAGGCACCCCACAATTTAAGGGAAGCCTCTCGGAAACCATGCCTCCCCTCTCCACTCGCTGTCCTCGGTCAAGGAGAAAGGAGGACACCCATTTAAGGGCAGTCCCCCTAACTCCCGTCATGGCTAGGCGGTGGGTTAACAATGTGTGGTCTACTGTATCAAAAGCTGCCGTGAGGTCCAATAACACAAGCAGCGCTGATCCTCCTTGATCCAATTGGTAGCAGAGGTGGTCTGTGATGGCGACCAGCAAAGTCTCTGTCCCATGCCCAATACGGAAGCCGGACTGGTAGGGATCTAATCCGGCTGTGTCATTTAGGAACTGCTGCAGTTGGTCCGCTACTGCCCTCTCAATTACCTTGCTCAGGAACGGTAGATTCGACACTGGGCGGTAACTGGAGGGAACCGTACAATCTAATTCTGTTTTTTTCAGTAGTGGGCTCACCATCGCCTCTTTCAGTCCCCCTGGGAACACTCCTTGCTCAAGGGAGTGATTAACTATCTCCAGTAACCCCTCCCAGCAAGATTTAACTAGCCAGGAGGGGCACGGGTCAAGGGAGCAGGTGGTAGGTCTAGCTGCAGTCATGATCCTATCGACAGCCTCTACGTCTATTAAATTTTCTCTGGGGAAAAAGTGCACAGCAGATTCATAAACTGATAAGACCACTTAAGAACCGGACAAGTGCAATTCTAGATGCACATGAACAAGGATAAAAACACTGCAAATACATACAAAGCAAGGTTCACGCTGACTCTAAGACAGGAAGTTGTCTAATCCTGGCTACCTCGTAGAGAAAATTGGCAACAGTCAAGATCACATTGGGGAAATTGTCACCTAATAAAAGCTTTACTTGGAATTGGGCAGATCTATTGGGTAGGTTGCTCAGTAGGGAGTTAATAATATGTAGCTGAGTCTGCTTGTAAAAACCGCAGGGCAATAAGATGTGATATATGCATTCAACTTCCTGGTTCTTACAGTACATGGGCAAAGTCTTGCATTGCATGGAACTCCCACAAATCCACCTCAAAGCACTTCAGATGGGAATACATTGCACCTTGGAGAATAGACAGCAATATTTGGCCACAGTGAAGTTCTTAAGATAATTTGCTTCATGAAAAGGCCCAGCATAATATATGCTCAGGGCACTCGGAGAACAAGAAATATATGAGCAAGAATGCAGCTCACATAAGGAAATGTCCTACAGTCTTTGTTTAATATGTTTAAGTTCCATGTCGTAACCCAGATGAGGTAAGAGGGATGAAGAGAGGCCGATAGAAGAGGCTTTTTAAAAGTTAAGCTAGAACTAGTTGCTAGCACAATCATTTTGGGCTAGATGGTGAATGAGACCTGAGCCCCGTCTGAAAATACTGATCTTAATCCAATATTTAAGGGCAGGTATGGCTGTGAAGAAGGCTCATGAATCATCTTCATTGGCTTTAACAACATCCATCTCAGCAACGTCCATCTCAGCACCTATTTTTGCAGGAGCAGCATTCTTGTGGGTGCAACGTATACTGCAGTTACATAATTTACAAAAAGCTTCCAAAAATATTACAATGTATAGTAGATGCTGGCCATGATTCTACAGCTATGAGTGCAAGAACAATTAATGCAATGACAATAAGTGGAAACTTACTTTCGTTACATCATTGGGAGGCTGAATTGAAATCCAGAACTAATTTGGCAGTTGTTCTTTTTAAAGGGGTGTAGTTATTTGGTGAAAAGGCATTCGGAAAATTTTTAGTAAATGGGAAAGACTCATCACTTATATTTTGCAGTACCTAGAGGATTTCTGCTAAGCTTTTCTGATTTGTATAATAAAGAAGGTTAAGATTAATTTGCGGATAAAGTAACCTTTCTACAAATATATCCTTCTCAATAAATGAGCTAGCTGCTTACATTAATTAAAGTAATGTCATCCTGTGCACAAATTGCTTGTGGTAATAAGGCTAATTGGTAACAGTGAGCATTAACTATGATTAATCATATGTATGTAATGCCATCATCAGTGCCTGTAATTATCTACATAAAGGGAATTTTACATCTGTTTTAAATCATTTGTAGGCCCTCTGAAAATAAAGTTCATTCCTGCATTATATGAAAAAGGATTTATCAGATTGTGCGTTGTACCATTACATTTCATATTTTACACCTTTAATTACTAGATATCGAAATACATTTTTTAAAAATGTACAATACCCATCTTCTCAACATTGAATAATTTTGTTTTATAAAATAAGATCAAAAATATTAAGTAGTATGTTAGAATGGCTGCTGAATTTGGAAGGGTGTACAGTTTTTCACATACTGATCAAGCTGAAGCCCAGTGCGTTCCTACCAGACCAAAAATGTTGAGTGCCTCTTGATTTATTTTTGTCTGATTTTCATAAGGAAATGAAATGGAATGGGGGTGGGAGGAAGGAAAGGGGCAAATTGTCATGCTTGGAGCCATTTGCAAGAATTTTTGAACTGAAAACAGTTCTGAGGGATTTGGGGGACTACTGCAAGTTTTATTGGGCACAAAATTTATTTTAGGAAAATGCATGTAGCTTTCCTGTCATACTTTTTTCATTTCTAATGTAAAATATACATCTAAAATGCTTAAATGTTGAAGCAAAGGATGAAGGATTTCATGTTGTAGACCTCAAAAGCTCTTTACAAAAGTGCTCTTTACACATGTGTGTCAAATAACTTTTCCAAATCCTTATCAGGAAAATCACATGACATGATGACTTCGATGGAAATTGGACAAGTTCTGGTCCATGGTTTCCTATCACTCAAATTATCCTTTTGCTCTCAGGTTCCCTCCCCAGATTTGATACTTGGCATCATGATGATCACTTGCTGGAGAAGTAGCTATAGCCCCTTCAACACAGCTGAATAAAATCCCACATTATGTGTTTTGAATTGAAATATATGGCACTGTGGACTCAAATAACCCAGATCAAAGCAAATGTGGGATTTTCGGTGTGGAAGGGCCCTATGTTGATCAGTGAGTTCTGTGTAGTAAAATGTCACATGTTCTCCATAAACTGTGGGCCTTTCCACATAACCCTATCTCCCAAAATATCAAGGCAGAAAATCACACAATATCTGCTTTGAACTGGGTTATCTGAGTCCACACTCAAATAATGTAGGATTTTCTGCCTTGATATTCTGGGATATATGGCTGTGTGGAAGGGCCCTGTGATTGATTGCCTCTCCCCAGAATTTTCCAGCTTCTTCTCAACTACTCTGATCCAATTACTCTGGGGGTTTTTTTGGGGGATGGTAGCTTCATCGTGGTCTCTGTAACTCACACAAATTGGTCATATGTACCTGTGCAGTGCATAATTCTGAATCTTTTAAAGCATTTTATGCAATAGCATTGCCAACTTCCCATGCACTATATCAGAGAGCTTCCTGCCCAAACCCTTGGGTCATTTTTGTCTTCTTGTTGCAGCAACATCTCAGGAACACTTTTTTCTGATGGATAGGTATTTTTGGTAATTTTACTTTAGACTGTCTTACCTGATTTTCAGCTTTTGTCTAGCATTTGGGTGTTTATTTTTTAAAAAATTTGGATTGACTTCACTCTTTGTCCAAGCCTTAACACCTTCAGATTTGTTTCTGGATTGACCATGATCTCCTCAGTTACATTTTAAATGTGTTCCAGAAAAATTATGGTGCAAGATGGCCATTTGAAGTATCTTTTATATTAGAGGGAAAGACTCAATATTCAGTCATGTAGGCACTGCAAGACTTTTACACCATAGGTCAGGTATAATAGAGAGGCAAGATTACTAGCTCTTCTGTATGACCAGCTCTTCTGTATGACCATGTCTTAAATCAGGCTGCTCAGGTGATGGGCACACAGTCTCACTTTACAGTTCTCGTCCTGCTACTCTTAATCCTCCTTGATTCTGACTCCACTGGTATTGTCAGTCTAGCAGGCCCTTAAATGCTCTCTAATGGAACCCACTTCTACACCTATTAAGAAGAGTTAGGCAAAGTAAAAGATGTGATTGGAAAGAAGAGAAACTCATTTAAGAAATGGAAGGCTCTTCCTACTGAGGAGAACAGAAAGGAATACAAGCTCTGGCAAACTAAATGCAAAGCAACCGTCAGGAAAGCCAAGAGAGATTTTGAGGCACATATAGCTAAGAATATTTTAAAAAAATAGCAAAAACTTCTTTAAGTACATCAGAAGTAGAAACCCAACTAGAAAAGCAGTTGGGCCACTTGACGAAAATGGTAAGAAAGGGACAATAAGTGAAGACAAGGAGATTGCCGAGCGGCTAAACGACTTCTTTGCCTCCGTTTTCACACAGGAGGACAGACAACATATGCCTGCAGCTGAGTCAGTTTTTTCAGGGAGGGAATTAAATGAATTAAACCAGATAGAGATAAACAAGGAAGATGTTCTCACATGCCTTACTAAACTAAATGTCAACAAATCACCAGGGCCAGATGGCATCCACCCCAGAGTTCTTAAGGAACTCAAGTGTGAAATTGCTGAAATTCTAGCCAAAATATATAACCTTTCTCTAAGATCAGGCACTGTACCCGAGGACTGGAGGGAGGCAAATGTAACTCCGATCTTCAAGAAAGGATCCAGGGGTGATCCAGGAAATTATAGGCCAGTTAGTCTAACCTCAGTTCCAGGCAAAGTGATGGAAACCAGTATTAAAGAAAAATTACTAAGCACATAGAAGAACAGGCATTGCTGAAGGAAAATCAACATGGTTTCTGCAAAGGCAAATCATGTCTTACTAACTTGTTAGAATTCTTTGAGGGTGTAAATAAACACATAGATAAAGGGGACCCAGTCGATATTGTTTACCTTGACTTTCAAAAGGCTTTTGACAAAGTCCCTCACCAAAGGCTCCTAAATAAGCTCTTCAGCCATGGAATCAGAGGACAGGTCTTGTCCTGGATTGGAACCTGGCTAAACTGTAGGAAACAAAGGGTGGTAATAAACGGACATTTCTCTGGATGGAAAGAGGTGAGAAGTGGTGTACCCCAAGGTTCAGTTTTGGGTCCTTTACTTTTTAATTTATTCATTAATGACCTGGATGTAGGAGTAAATTCTGAGGTAGCAAAGTTTGCAGACGACACTAAATTGTTCAGGGTAGTTAAGAACATAAGAACATAAGAAGAGCCATGCTGAATCGGGCCTCAGCCCATCTAGTCCAGCATTCTGTGTCACACAGTGGCCCACCAGTTGTACACGGGGATCTCTAGCAGAAAGGAGGGCAAAACCCTCACCTGCTCCCGACCCCCACAACCAGTACCCGGGAAATCCTGCCTGCCTCCATCAACACAGAGGTGGCACTTGGATGTCCATTTCAGTAGCTACTGATTCCCTTGGTATCCATGAATCTGTCTAATCCTGCCTTGAAGCTGTCCAGGCTGACCGCTGTCACAACCTCCTCTGGAAGTGAGTTCCATAACCCAATGACCCTCTGGGTGAAGAAATATTTCCCTTTATTAGTCCTAACTTTCCTACCTTGGAGCTTTAGGGAGTGCCCTCTAGTCCTAGTGTTGTGTGACAGAGAAAATATTTTTTCTCTATTCACCTTTTCTATCCCATGCATGATTTTATACACTTCGATCAAGTCACCTCTTAGACGCTGTTAAAAATGAAACTGATTGTAATGAGCTCCAGAAAGATCTCTCGAAATTGAGTGAATGGGCAACAAAGTGGCAAATGCATTTTAACCTAAACAAGTGTAAAGTCATGCACATCGGGGCAAAGAACCCCAACTACACCTACCAATTGATGGGGTCAAAGCTTTCTGAGACAAACCAGGAAAGGGATCTTGGGGTTCTGGTGGACAGCTCAATGAAGATGTCAACCCAGTGCGCACCAGCAGTAAAAAAAAGCAAATTCTATGCTTGGCATGATCAGGAAGGGAATCGAAAATAGGTCGCCAAATGTTGTATTGCCTCTCTACAAATCTATGGTGAGGCCACATCTGGAGTACTGTGTACAATTCTGGTCACCGCACCTCAAGAAGGATATAACGGAACTGGAAAAGGTACAGAAAAGGGCAACAAGAATGATCCAAGGGATGGAGCAGCTCCCTTACGAAATCAGGTTGCAACGCCTTGGTTTTTTCAGCCTTGAAAGACGGCGTTTAAGAGGTGACTTGATCGAAGTGTATAAAATCATGCATGGGATAGAAAAGGTGAATAAAGAAAAAAATATTTTCTCTGTCACACAACACTAGGACTAGGGGGCACTCCCTAAAGCTCCAAGGTAGGAAAGTTAGGACTAATAAAGGGAAATATTTCTTCACCCAGAGGGTCATTGGGTTATGGAACTCACTTCCAGAGGAGGTTGTGACAGCTGTCAGCCTGGACAGCTTCAAGGCAGGATTAGACAGATTCATGGATACCAAGAGAATCAGTAGCTACTGAAATGGACATCCAAGTGCCACCTCTGTGTTGATGGAGGCAGGCAGGATTTTCCCCGGGTACTGGTTGTGGGGGTCGGGAGCAGGTGAGGGTTTTGCCCTCCTTTCTGCTAGAGATCCCTGTGTACAACTAGTGGGCCACTGTGTGACACAGAATGCTGGACTAGATGGGCTGAGGCCCGATTCAGCATGGCTCTTCTTATGTTCTTATGTTCTTAACACCAGTCTGGCTTCGGAATCGGCTGTGGACTATGCCGGCAGTGGCAACCCAGTGATTCTGGCCATGAAAGCCTTTGACAACAGATTGAACATCTCTATGGGGAGAAACTGTTCCAAGATACACTTGGGAACAATTGTTTGATGCCTTCATTACACTCCATACAGAGAAAGCAGGGTACTGATCTTTGCCTTTTCCTAGAGTGGCGGAAAGGTCTTTGCCTTCAGTTGAAGTTGTCTAGTCTCAGTGGGTTCTGGATAAAGTGTTCTGAATATGGTTTTGGCACAAAATGGAGATTGTATTTTATATATGTTCAGATGCAGGAGTGATTTTGAATAGCCTTACCAAAGTCTTTACACCTACCATGCTGGTAGATTGTGTAACCTCCGAGTTCCACCACTACGTGGAATGCGTGGGTTGAGCCAGGTTTCTGCAATTGGCAAAATAGCAGTCTTTGATGAACTTGCTCTTTGCACTACATAGCCTTAATTACAATATATACTCGAGTATAAGCCGACCCAAATATAAGCAGAGGTACCTAATTTTACTAGAAAAACTGGGAAAACTTATTGATTTGAGTATAAGCTGAGGGTGGGAAATGTAGCAGCTACTGATATTACAGTTCCTCATGTTGTGGTGACCCTCAACTATAAAATTATTTTCATGGTTACTTCATAACTGTAATTTTGCTACTGTTATGAATCGTAATGCAAACATCTTATATGCAGGATGTATTTTCATAGTTACACATTGAACTTAATTAAAATATAATGATTAATCACAAAAACAATGTGTAGTGATAATAATGGGGGAGAAGCAGAGGGAGGAGAGAGTAAAGGAAGGAAGAAGCTGAATAAGAAGGGAGAAGGAGCCACAGGAAAAAAGAGAGAAGCCATGAAAGGAGGAAAGGAAGGAAGGGGAAGGAAGGAGAGACAGGAAAGAAGGAAAAAGGAAGGAAGGGAAAGAAGGAGAAGGAAGGAAGGAGAAAGGAGGGAGGGAAGGAAAGGAAGGGAAGAAGGAAATGAAGAAAGGGAAGGAAGAAGGAAAGAAGGGATGGAGGAAAAGAAGAAAAGAAAGGAAGTATGGACAGGAAGGAAGGAAAAAGAAAGGAAGTGAAGAAGGGAAGGAAGGACAGAAGAGAAGGAAGGAGGGGGGAGGAAGGAAAGGAAGGAGGGGGAGGGAGGGAGGAAAGAAGGGAAGGAAGGAAGGAAAGAGGGGAGAAGGGGAGAGAAGGAAGGTCCTTCACTCAGGAGAAATGTCCTTTCGGGTGAAGGACCAGCTGCCTCCGGGTGTCGGTGTTCCGCAGGGCCTGTAAGACCCATCTGTTCCCGCTGGCCTTTGAACCTTAATTTAGTTTTAACAAATTGCTAAATTTTCTGTATTATGATGTGTTTTACTGGATGTTGTGAGCTGCTCCAAGCCCTTAGGGAGTGGCGGTATACAAGTTTAATAATAAATAAATAAATAATGGGAGACGGAGAGAGAGTGTGGTTGTGTGTTAAATGTGTGCTAGTGTTGCCAGGGACAGCCAAGCAGGGCAAGCAGACAGAATGAAAGGAGTTGAAAAAGAAAGCAGAAGGATCTACAGAAATGAAGGAGAAGAAGAGGGAGGAAAGGAAGTAGTTAGAGGAGGAAGAAGGGAACAGGAATGGGAGAATTCAAAAGTAAAACTTGTTTCTGCCTCTTTCCACCTTCCTGCAGTGAAGGAGGCGACGAAAGCGGGGGGAGGGGGTGGCAGCTGAGAAGAAGAAGGCTGCTGCTTCTGCTGGCGAGGGAGGGACTTTAAGATCCCATCCACCATCCTCCTCTTCTTCCTCACTTCTAAAACGACGGTGGCGCCGTTTCAGGCTGACCATTGTGTTGTTATTGTCTCCGCTGCCGCTGTTTCAGATGAGGAGGAAGGAGAGGAAGAGGAGGAGGACAGTGGGTGGGCTCCTAAAGTCCCTCCCCCACCTGCTTGCCAGCAGAAGCAGTAGCCTTCTTCCTCTCAGCTTCCCCCCAGCCTTCCTCGCTTCCTCTTCCCCTTCTTCCTTGCCTGGGGGCTCTGCTGCTGCCGCTGCCACTGCTGCGCGTCCGCCCCTTCCTCTTCCCCCATGGCCAGCCAGCCTCAGAGGAGGACGACGAGTAGTGGCTGCGACGGCTCTGGAGCTTTGCCTCCAGGCTCCATTGCTCCATAAAGGGGCTGAAAAACTCAGCCTATATTCGGGTATATATGGTAATCTATTTTATCCATAAAGATACAGAAGTGGGGGGACGGGGGGACGGGACGGACGACACCTGGCTTGACAATAGTCCATATGAAAAAGATCTTGGAGTCTTTATGGTCAACAAGTTGAACATGAGCCAATAGTGTGATGCAGCAGCTTCAAAAGCCAATTGGATTTTGGGCTGCATCAAAAGGAGTATAGTGTCTAGATCGAGGGAATTCATGGTGATTCTCTATTCACCTTTGGTTAGACCTTACCTGGAATACTGTCCAATTCTGAGCACCACAGTTTAAAAGAGATATTGACAAGCTGGAAGGTGTTTAAGATCATCCGGAGAGGCCCTGCTCTCGGTCCTGCCCTCTTTGCAGATCCGATTGGCAATGAACATTACATATATAGAGAGAGGGAGGGAGAGGGAGAGAGCACAACAGCGCGGCAGAAAAGCAAACATCACAGGGAAACATGTCTGTGTAGGAGGGTGAACTTCCTGACAGAGAGCTGCTCAGCAGTGGAACTCTCTGCCTCAGAGTGTGCTTCCGTCTGGCTGCTCTCTTACCAGCCGGCTTCCCTAAGGACCGGGTACGTTTTCCCTGAGGACTGGGTGACTGCAATAAAAACGAAACACACAGAGAGACTGACAGCTGTTGAGCAAGACCTTCGTGTGTGTCTTTCTGCCATTCCTGCCAGGATATCTATGTTGTGTTCATCGAAACAGTCCCGGATTTCACACTGAGTGTATACATACATGTTGCGGCCTGCACTAGGCTTGGCCTGGTTATAGTGAAAGTGTATGCTTATTTTTATGTGCTTGTGTTAGATTAACAGGCCTCAATTTGTTGTAAAGGCCTATTTGCAGTTTTTGGGGCTGGGTTGTTGTTTTCCCTGGTTGGGAGGGGCTCATTCTCTCTGTCTCCTTCCTCCTATCATCACCCAGTATTTTCCCTCCAAAGTTAGTATTTCCATCCAATCATTACCCAGTATTTTCCCTCCAAAAAGTCACCCCAGAGTCCCAGCCAATCAGTGTCTCAGGTTTTCCCTCCAATTCTAGAGGTTATGAAAGGGAGGGAACTTCTCTGCTTGTTCAGTGACTACCAGGGATGTGTGACTGTGCCACGGGCTGCCAGCCCGGCCTGTCACCTTTCTTTAATGACAAATACCGTTTTTCAACCAGCCCTGACTTCAGCAGAGGAAGGACGTTCGACCTTCCATTTAAACGAATCCAGCGGCTGGGGTCTGTCCATCATCCGTGGTGGCTGACCAGAGAAGAGAAGGAGAGGCATCACAATCCATCGCCCATGGACTTGGCAAAAGGGACTGAGTAAGCTAATTTTCAACTATTTGGTGTTATGGACTTTGCAACCATCCAAAAGGCCAGTCACCTGTTTGTGACTTGTTAGATAAATTCATTAATTTCTTCAAAGGCCTCAGTCTGCTAAGTTTGTGAGAAGTCTCCCCACAAGAGGAAAGCAATCTGCATCCCCTGGGCATAGGAGTTTATAGCAACTTATGTGGTCACTCAATCCAAGCCCAGGCGGACCGCCATAATACATTTTAAAACATATTAACTATATGTATTACTGTGTTAGAGTGTCATTTTGTGTCATTTTGGTTGGTGGTGTGTCCCAGGATTTTGTAAATGTAAAAATGTGCCGCGGCTCAAAAAAGGTTGGGAAACACTTGACAGAAAGTACATAACAGTAATATAGTATAGTGACTAACTGGGAAGCCCCCGGTGGTGCAGTGGGTTAAACCCTTGTGCCGACAGGACTGAAAGACTGACAGGTCACAGGTTTCAATCCGGGGAGAGGTGGATGAGCTCCCTCTAATCACTCCAGCTCCCTATGCAGGGACATGAGAGAAGCCTCCCACAAGGATGATAAAACATCCAGGCATCCCCTGGTCAACGTCCATGCAGACGGCAAATTCTCTCACACCAGAAAAAACTTGCAGTTTCTCAAGTCACTCCTGACACACTCCCACAAAAAGTGACTATATTTTTGTTACATGTGTTAGATGAATGTATTTTGGACTAAAGGGTACAAGTGTTTTAGTTAACTTGTTTTGACTGGGCGACAAAAGCAATGTAAAGTATTTTAAATTTATCATAAGAAATTGTTGCTATACTTACTGTTTTTATTTTCACAAAGGGCTATCATTGCATTTGCTAATTTCATGAATGTTAATTTACAACAAGTTTTCCATTTACTCCACAAAGATTTTGGATACAAATAATGAATGTTGACTGAAACGGCTCAGTCAAAAATTGAATGGAAATTCCCATAGCCTCTAATTCAGTGGTTCTCAACCCGTGGGTCCCCAGTTGGCCTTCAACTCCCAGAAATACAGGTGGTAAACTGGCTTGGATTTCTGGGAGTTGTCGACCTGGGAACCCACAGGTTGAGAACCACTGCTCTAATTGCTGAGTTTCATATAACTTTTGTGAGCAAGTGCAATATTGGAAGTGAGATCCATGTATTTATGGAGCTGGTGAAATTCATCTAGGGAGTCTTCTAATTTCCTTTAAAAAGTAAAATGTCAAGTGGTGTGTCTTGGTGAAACTTGAGTAAAGCAATGATTGTGGGATAGCTTTGTAATGGGAAATTAACATAATTCAGTAGACTGGATCAAAGTTAAGACATATGCCACTTGGCATAGAGAAATGGATTTCTACACTTCTTCCCATATCAACTATGTGTTATCCTTATGGTGCAAGAGGGTAGAATTTCAAATATTAAAACTTTTGTGAGGGAAGTGCTCATCACAAAATCTTAAATTGAACCCAGTGCGAAACATATAATTTGACACCTAAGTATTAAAATGTTCAACTTAATTCTACTTTGCAACATTTCGTGAGTTGTAATAGTTTGGAAACAGATAAAAACATTACGCTGACATTATTTACCAAATCAAGTTAGATGAGAGTGGGAAGTTAGACCTTTGTATCTGGGTGAAATTCTAGTGGAAAAACCTTTCAATGAAAAACATTATTTAAAAAGCAACTGGCAGAGGAATGTTATTTTCCTGGGAGGATAGAAAGCTTTCATGTTGGAAAAACCACACCTTATGAAAAAGAAGTAGATGAGGATACTTTACTACACTACCCAAAGTTATTGTTTCAGTTCTTGTCTCAATGTAATTGTCATTTTTATTACTCTAAAATGTGCTTCCTAGCTTTCTGGCTCTCTTCCTCGTTATGGCGTTGATAAAGATGTTATGAAAGAAGCTGTTAACAGAGTAATCCATGAACACACAACTGCATCTTCCTATACAGACTACATGGTCACCGGTGCTATAATAGGAGAGCTGAACTGCCTAACTAAGCAAGAAATGGAATATGCGGTTTCTTGTGAAACTGCTGTGCAGGTTGGAGCATTCTTCTTTCTACTTAGTATTAATAGTAATTACAATTACCGTATGTTTAGACAAGAACTGAAATGAAGTTCTATGTGTATTTGAAATACGAATTTTTGAAATATTAATTCCTGTTTTTGAGTCCGTGATTTAAATTCAAGGACTTTTAAAATTCAGTCATAACTCTTTTCAGTAGATTTTAAGACAGTAAAGTATAAACGTCAGAAAGTTATTTTTATTATCAAAAAATACCCATTCTTTATCAATTAAATAACATATTTTACAATAATGGGGAAAAGTCCATCTTAACCCAACTTGGTTTGTTAATGTTCCTTCAAATGAATAATCTGCAAATGCTTTTACTTTATAGTTTTACACTTTCATTTTTACTCATTTAATGTCCTTTTCAGCTTTTATTGCTCCATTTAATACATCCATAACCATTAAGAATAACAATGGTGAAAGAGGATATCGTTGTCTAGTTCTTTTGTGTGTTTTACATGACTTTGTCGGTTCTCCATTAATTATGATTTGAGCACTTTGCTTGTTGTAGTTCTGTTTAATCCATTCTTGAAAACCAAATTTGGGGGTACATTATAACAATTTCATAAACATGCCATTATTGTCTCCAAAACCTTTTGCTTTATTTAAATAAGAATTTGGATTCTGACTGTAGAAAGAGGTCCTGATTTCATGGAAATAATTTTCAACTGTTCATCTTATTATGGTGTTGTTTAAATTAATCCTAAAAGAATATTATCTCTTGAAACAATGAAATTGAAAGACAATAATGTATGTATTTTTACAGCCAAAGTAGATTTTAAATAAACCATTAAAATATTTCATTTGGCATGAACTCTGTTTTCACTGTAATTCTTTTGCATAATTTAGCAAGCATTGTGTAACTCATTGCTTCAAAATATATAAATCTAATTAAACTAGGAAATGATACTAATAACACAATATCTCATGGTCTTTCCCCCAGACATGCTTTATCTCTATAGATGATTTGCTTGAAGCTTTTGATAGGTTTTTAGAACAACCCTCCTTAGAATATAAAATATGGCTGAAAATTGCTGTTGATATTGCTCTCAAAACCTACAAAGAAACTCTTCCTAACCAGGTATGTTGTAGATTAGAATGCTGCTGCAACAAAAATGTTACTTTATATTTTCTCTCTTTCTTACAATTGTAATAAAAAGGTTTATACACTCTAGGTTTGCAGATCCAAAGTACACCAAGCAACACTTATTATTTCAGAGGTTCTTTGAAAATTAATAAATTTCTGTTAGCGATATGCTTAACTTATAGTCAACTAAGACCTCTAGATTGTTTCACATCTTCTGGTAAGATAAATTCTCTGTCGTAGTCACTGTGGATTCACACATCTGATAATATCCCTGCGCCAGCAGAACAGTTCGGAACCTTCTAGCAAATATAAAAAAGGCTAGCCCCACCCATCCCCGCCCCCGAGTATATATAGCCGTTGGTTGGGGCTGGCCCGCAGTTCTCTTGATCCGCCGCCATTGCAGCAGTCAGAGAACCTTCTGTGTGCGAGCTTCTTCACGGATTTTCTCATTTGACCAAATTGCTTATTGGACTGCCTCTTTTGTGGTGATCTGGACTGTTTTTTTGGACCGTGCTGATATTCTGGTGTGTCGAATTTGGACTGGCTGAGGTACTTTCTGGTGCTTGAACTTTGGATTGTCTGTGGGATATGGCAGCTTCTTCATTCAAGAAGTGCACGGAGTGCATGAATATAATTCCTGATTCGGATGAACATTCTCTGTGCTTGTCCTGTTTCAGTGAGGGGCACCTCACTTCATCTTGCCCAATTTGTGTGGTTTTTACGCCACAAATGAAGAAGAGTAGGGAGGCTAGACTGAAGGCAGCCCTGTATGAACGGGCTCTTCAACCTTCCATCCTCCCCAAACAACTAGTAGCCTCGGGAGCCCCTAAAGGTGATCCCTCTCTCAAGCCCAGCACCTCTAAACCACAGCTGAAGAACAGGGTGAAAAAGCGAAAGAAAAAATGGCTCCTTTGGCCTCTCAGGCCATTTTGGCCATGGCCCAAGATGGCGCCCAAGGGCTTGCCTCGGTTCTTACCGAGCAAAATGGTGGGCTTTTGCCTTCCTCAGCCGCCATTCCTTCTGTCTCTG
>JARBWK010000002.1:100472905-100486566 GCA_030556195.1 Anolis apletophallus | reverse complement strand
CTGACTGCTGCATCAGCGGCGGATCAAGAGAAGTGAGGGCTAGCCCCGCCCACGGGCTATATATACGTACACTCGGGGAGGGGTGGGCGGGGCCTAGCTATACTTGCAATTTTCTATGCTAGAAGGTTCCGTACTGTCTGCGCAAGCGCAGGAAATATCTAAGGTGTGCATCCACAGGGACCACTCAGAGAACTACGGTTACAGGTAAGCAACCTATAATTCTCTAGTAATGCATATTCCTTCTGGATTGAATCCTGCCTTCATATTCTTCCTTCTTTATCATCTCTGTTCCAAAATAATATTCCATTTCATTGAGAACAAGCCCACCACTGACATCATTAAATTATTTTGAGTTTGGTTAAAAATGCTCCCACAGAACCATTCTCCTATTTTTTTTTAAAAAACCTTCCAAAGTAGGGAATAACATTTCCTTGAGTTCCTTCTTTATTTCTAAACATCCTAACTCTATGACTGATGGCTTCCCAATTTCTTATTTTAAGTGGTGGGCAAGAGGAAATTACTGCATCTACAGAGTTCTACCTATCTTTAAATCTCATGGTTATCTCTTTTTTCATTACAAGTAACTAGAATAACCAACTATACTGAAGATTAATAAAAATTGTCTTGTCATTTATACTTGTTCTTCATGTTCTCTCAAATGGATTTCATGATACGCAGAAAAGCCATTCAGAAGTAAAGAACGATAGTTACAGACAAAACATATTTCCCTGTCGTGATCCTCTGTGAATACATACTCATGCAATATCTGCGGGCACGCAGAGCAGATTGGAACCTTCTAGAAAGATACAATTGACACATTAAAGGTATCCCCGCCCCTCCCTATATAAGCTCCTCTGGCGGAGCTACCCCCTCAGTTCTCTTCATCCGCGAGCAGGAGAGAACCTTTGTTACTTCAGTGACTGCTTTGTATTGACCTCTACTGGATTTATACGGATTTTGACCTGTTTTTCGAACTTTTGACCAACCCTCTGCCTATGCCCCCGGATTCTGTCTCCCTGATTTGACTCGGACTGTTAGACCTTGCTTTAGTACCTCAGAAGGGGATATGGCTACTACCGCATTTAAGAAATGTGGCCAGTGCCCTAACATTCTACCTGATACGGATGGCGATCAGCTCTGTCTGGTATGCCTGGGGGAGAGTCATCTGGCTGTTGCCTGCCCGATTTGCAAGGCTTTTACCGCGCAGACGCAAAATAACCGCGACGCCAGACTGAAGGTGGCCCTATATGAGAAGGTCTTGCTGCCTTCCCAACCACCTTCTCTTGATCAGGACCTCCTCCCCCCTGTGGAGATGTCCCGCCTGACCCCCCCTCATCCGGAATGCCCGGAGCCCCAAAAACCGGCCAAAAAAGACTAAGGCTGCAAAGGGACAAGATGGCCGCCGCGCCCCAGCGCCTCTGAAGGCACCAACGAAAAAGGCGCGAGACGGACTCCTGCACTTACCATGGCTCTCTTCTCTCCTCCAGAGCTGCCGCCTCCCGAGCCTGCCCTCCAGGCTCAGCCAATCCAGGCTCAGAACGCCCTCTCTATGCCGCAAGAGCGTCCTGATCAAGTCCTGACGCCGGCTTTGAAGGGAGAGGCTCTGGATGCGCGTGCGCAAACTGCCCCAACGCGGGGGCTTGCTGCCGAGGTGGATCAGCTGATCACGCCACCGTCTGAGCCACGAGCCGGGCTGGAGCCAGCCTTACCCTCAATATCGGGAAGGCCCGACACCGCGCCGACGCCGACCTTTCAATCCCCGTCGCTGGAGGATTCCTCTCGCCCGCCTCCCCCGATATCGGGAGCCTTCAGCCTGAGCCCTCCGACATCGGGGGCGGCTTGGGGCAGGACCCGCGCTCCTTCACGCTGCCCCTCCAAACGGCGCCGCCACAGATCCTCCTCCTCGTCGTCCTCTTCATCCTCCTCCTCCTCGCCCTCGATATCGAGGCACAGATGCCACAAGCACCACAAGAGGGCGCATCCCCATAGGCGTCAGGCCAAGAGAGGAGCGGAGAAGATACAGCGGATGCAAGCCCCAGCGCCTCAACCCTGCTGGCAGTGGACGGCATAGGGTTATGTCTACATGGGCCCTCCGCCGCCGGTAGATCCACCGATGGCCGCACCACCGGCGACCACAGCGCGTCCTGCGGCACCCCGGGCGACCCCGGCTTCCACTGCACCCCAGGCAGCTGCATCAAATCCACTGGGGCAGGCGTTAGCCGCTAGGGTCCCAACCCCTCTAACCCCGATTCCGGAGGATCAGCAGATGGAGGACCCCAACTCTTCTGGGGAAGAACAAGACCCCTCCCCCCGTGAACAGGGAATAGAGGGAGAAGATATCCCTCTGCCTGACTTTGTCGCTATGATGGACAGACTTATTGCAGCCCTCAATCTGCCCGCCCCTAAAGTGGCGAATCCTGTGGAGGACCCAATGTTCCCCTCAGATGAGCAAAGGGTCCCTTCCTCCAAGGCGGCCCCTCCCCTCCCTTACCTCATAAAGTTAGCGACGCTGCCAGAAAAATCCCCAGCCCTAGTGGTGGCGGTTCCTCGGCGTCTCGACGCCCTTTATAGGGTAGACCTATCTGCTTATGACTGGGTCTTACGACCTACCAAGCCTTACTCAGTCGTTTCAGAACTAACGAAGTCCAAAAGGCCCAGGGGCGCCCTCGCCACACCAGCGGATAGAGAGGGAAGGAAATTGGACCCGGTGGGAAAAAAGGTCCACACCACTGCAGGTCTGGTAGCTCACATGGCTCATTACACCACATACCTCAGCGGCTACCAGACCTTCATCTGGAATAGAATACTTCCTTTCCTCGAGTTGCTGCCCCTCAAGAGACGCCACCTACCTAAGGCTCTGCAGATAGAGGCTCTGGCGGTCTCGCGTTTCCAAAAGGACTTAGCTAAGCACCTAGCCAAGACCTCAGGGCGCCTATTTGCGGAGGCAACATCTATCCGTCGCCATGCCTGGCTGCGCACGGCCTCCCTTTCCGATGAGAGCAAAGTCCTTGCCGAGGACATGCCCATGCATGATAAGGGCTGGTTTAATCCAGAGATGAACGTCAATTTAAAATCAAAACAGGACATCCATCTGGCGGCGCAGGACTATGGTTTTCCGAACCAACACCAACCCTATAACAGGCAAAGAGGCTCTGCATCAACCCCTTTCTACCGAAGAAATTAAGGAGCCCCCACAGGGGGATTCAGATATAGAGCTGGAGCCAACAACAACAACAACCGCTTCCAGCCAAGTAAATGGCAGGGGTATGCCCCACGGCAGCGTAACAGTCCCTTTCAGGGCAGGTCTAAATTTCAAGGGGCCCCTTGGAAGCGATTTTGAGGCCTAATTGTCCTCTCTCTTTTCGGTTTCTCTCTACAGAGACATCTGTTCCTCCTCAGTTGATTGTTGCTCTGGTGCCTATTCCACAGGCAACTTATCCAGAGTAAGGTTCTAGTTTTTTCCTGGACAGGCTCTGTCCATTTTATCCCTCCTGGGAGTCAATTACTTCCAACACCTGGGTCCTGCAAATAATTAGGCAGGGATACAGTTTAGAACTAGAGATTCAACCCCGTTAGGTCAATTAGTCTCCACCCCCAGTTCACCACCCATTCTAGAGGAGATTGAGACCTTGTTAGCGAAGGGAGCTATATCCCCCCTTTCCCCTACTGAGTTCCCAGTTGCCTTTTTCTCCCGTTATTTCCTCATCGCTAAGAAGGGTGGCTGTGTGAGGGCTATCCTAGACCTCCGAGGGATCAACCTGTATGTAAAACCGCGTTAATTCAAGATGGTTAACCTGTCAGCCATCCTCCTCCTGTTGAATAAATCAGCTTGGTTTGCTACCATTGACCTCCGTGATGCATACTTCCACATCAGTATAGCTCCAACGCATAGGAAACTATTGGCCTTCATGGTGGGGGATCGAGCGTTCTGCTTCAACGTCCTCCCCTTCTGCCTCTCCACAGCTCCCACGGTCTTCACCAAATGCATGGCAGTAGCTGTGGCCTGCCTCAGGGTTAACCGCGTTACGGTGTACCCATATCTGGATGATTGGCTTCTGGTGGCCCCAACCAGACAAAAATTACTGAGAGATATATCCTTTACCCTGTCTCTCCTAGAGTTTCTGGGTCTGCTTATCAACTTAGAGAAATTTAACCTGGTCCCCACACAGAAGATCCACTTCATTGGTGCAGTACTAGATTCCATACAGGAAAGAGTGTTTCTCCCAGATGAACGTTTCCATGCCCTCAGAGACTTGATCCTTCAGGTCCCTCAGGCTAACACAGTGACCCCTCACCACATTCAGATCCTCCTGGGGCACATGGCATCCACTACAGCCGTGACTCCCTACGCCAGGTTGAGATTTCGACCCCTGCAGTCTTGGCTGCTCTCCTCTGGTTGACGACCCTACCTTGCCGTCCCTAGTTACCCTTTGGGTCCGTCAATCCCTCCATTGGTGGCTTGACCAGGACAATGTATGTTGTGGTCTCCTCTTTTGTCCTCCCACTCCCACCCGCTCAGTGACTACCGACTCGTCCCTCAGGGATTGGGGTGCGCACTCTGATGACCTTGTGGCCCAGGAACCTTGGTCCGAGTCTGAATCCAGGCATCACATTAACTTCCTGGAGCTACTGGCGGTGCAAAGGACTTTGGAGGCTTTTGAGTTGATCCTGAGGGACCCAACGGTTTTACTGCTCACTGACAATACAATTATCATGTTCTACATCAATAAACAGGGCGGAACCCATTCACCCTCACTACTAGAACTAACAGTCAGTATTTGGGAATGGTGCCTTACTAGGAACATACACTTAAGTGCCATTCACCTTCCTGGAGAGGAGAATACTATAGCTGATGCTCTTAGCAGGTCTCCCCTCAGCCACCATGAATGGTCCCTCCATCCAGATGAGATTAGTCGCATCTTTGTCACTTGGGGTTGGCCAGACATTGACCTTTTTGCCACTAGAGATAACGCCAAGTGTGACAGGTTCTGTGCCTGTAGAAGAGTAGACTACTCCCAGCGTTGCTTAGGGGGTGCATTTCTTCTGCCATGGGGAAGGGGGCTACTATACGTCTTCCCCCCTTTCCCTTTGCTGCTTAAGGTGCTGTCCAAGATCCAGAGGGACAACGCCGACTGCATCCTGATAACACCGTGGTGGCCGCGACAGCCCTGGTTTGCACCTCTGGTGCAACGTTCCCAGGAGACGTACCTCAAGCTCAGGAACAAGCCCGACCTTCTCCTCTCCCAGGGAGACAGAGTCCTCTACCCGGAGGTGGCCAAGTTGTAGCTAACAGCATGGCGCCTACGCCCCTCCCGTTAATGCCTGTGCTGGATTTTCCTCCTTCTGTCCGGCGCTTGCTAGACACAGCCCACAGAGATTCAACTAAGAAATCATACACATATAAATGGGGAAATTTCTGTTCTTTTGTCACTCAAAGAAACTCGGACCCCCTTTCGGCCTCAGTCCCTTTGATTTTGGATTTCCTAGCTGCTTTAGCGGAGGATGGCCTTGCCCTCTCCTCACTCAAGTGCTATTTGGCAGCCATTTCCTGGTACAGGAGGAAGGCTGGCCCCCCTTCTTGCTTTTCTGACCTCCTTGTTAAACTTTTTCTTTGGGATTTCAGTAATATTAAGCCCAGGGCAACCCCCGTAACCCCTGGTTGGGATTTAGAATTAGTTTTATCGGCCCTAACAAAAACCCCTTTTGAACCTATGGCCTCTAACGACATGTCACGTCTGACTTGGAAAGTAGCCTTCCTGGTAGCGATCACATCCACTAGAAGGGCTAGTGAACTGTGTGCATTGAGAGCGGATGCCCCATACATTAGATTCCATAAAGACAAAGTGGTCTTGTGTACTGACATCGCGTTCCTTCCCAAGGTCGCGACACTATTCCAAATTTCTCAAGACTTGGGTGTACCAGCTTTCTTTCAGAACCCCAGCTCCCCTTTGGAGCGTTACCTGCACTGTCTGGATGTTAGGAGAGCCCTAGCTTTTTATTTAGATAGGACAGCAGGGATCAGGAAGACAAATAGATTACTTGTCAAATACAAGGAGGACACCAAGGGCCTCCCAGTTTCATCTCAGAGAATGTCCTCCTGGATAGTGGCCACTATTAGGCTGGCCTATAAGATGGCTAGGAGAGAACCCCCTACGGCTGTTAAGGCCAATTCCACACGGACTGTGACTACGTCAACTGCCTTTATGAAGGGAGTCCCGCTGGATGCGGTCTGTCGTGCTGCAATCTGGAAGACTCCGCTGACGTTTGTGTCCCACTACAAGTTGGATACCATCTCCAAGATGCAAGCGCAGTTTGGCAGAGCAGTCCTCTTTTCCTCGGTGGCATGACACCCACCACCCCAGCTTGGTAGCTCGGTAAACTGTTGCATGAGTACGTATTCACAGAGGATCACGACAGGGAAATATTAGTTGCTTACCTGTAACTGTAATTCCCTGAGTGATCTTCTGTGAATTCGTACGACCTGCCCTTCCTCCCCAGGGGTCATGCCTCCTCGTTCTAGCTGCTTTGTGCCGCGGAAGAGAACTGAGGGGGTAGCTCCGCCGGAGGAGCTTATATAGGGAGGGGCGGGGCTACCTTTAATGTGTCAATTTTATCTTTCTAGAAGGTTCCAATCTGCTCTGCATGCCCACAGATATTGCATGAGTACGAATTCACAGAAGATCACAAAGGAAATTACAGTCACAGGTAAGCAACTAATATTTATTTGACTTGTTAAATTATTTTTTTTTTTCTTCGCGGGCTCTGTGAATGCACACTTGTGAAGCTTCTGCGCCTGCGCAGGCCCAACAGAAACTTTCCCAGTTTAAAACTTTTCAAGTTTTGGCGGTAACCCCACCTAGCCCTCCAGGAGGGCATATAAGCCGCTCTGCGCGCGCCCTCCATTCCTTTATTTTTTGCCGCAAGGCTAACATCAGAGCTTTTCCTAGTGGTTCGTTCTTCTAGAGAGTTGTCTCCTAGCGGTTCGTTCTTCTGGATATGTCCACATCGCGATTCAAGCATTGCACTGCTTGTTCCCGTAAGATCCTGGACTGTGATGGCCATTCGAAGTATCTTCGGTGCCTTGGCGAGGCTCACGCCGTGGCCTCGTGCTGACACTGCCAGGCATTCACAGTCTCTGAAGAGCAGGGCTCAACGCCTTTTCACCATCCTTTACGAAGAGGCCCTTGCTCCTGCTTCGATGGCGACGGCTGTCCCATCGACCTTGATGAGGCGAGGCGGGGTTACCACCAAAACTTGAAAAGTTTTAAACTGGGAAAGTCCGTTGGGCCTGCACAAGCGCAGACGCTTCACAAGTGTGATTTCACAGAGCACCACTCGAAGAAAAATGGTCACAGGTATGTAACCTACCATTACTTGAGTTATTAAATTGAATTTTATCAGTATTGAGGCAGATACCATATTTACTCCAATTTAATGCTCTTTTTTTACTGTTACATCACTAAAATTGAGGTGTGCATTAGATTGGATGGCCCATTAGAATCGTGCATCTAAACCTGCTTATGCTGTTGGACAAGAGATCTCAATTGCAGACAGAGGAGGGAGAGTCATTAGTAGCAATGAAAAGGCTGGTAGGAAGGCCTGAATGAGGGGAGTCGCATCCCACCACCTCACATTCAACAGCAAATCCTTTTCTTTCTTTCTTTCTTTTTTTGGGCAAAACATGCTTTGACAGTTATACTTGAGTAAATGCTGGTACAACTACAATGTGTCTAACATGTACTTTTCTCTTATACAGGATTACACATATATGAGTTCCCATAGCCACAGGATGACACATATATGAGTTCCCAAAGCCCCAGAACAAATTGATAAGGAATGAACGTGTTCCAGTACCATAAACCTGTGTGAGAGGGGAATTAAGACATAACCGTTGATAACAACTGTCTAATGGAGTCAATTGTTTTTTATTTTATTTTTTATCCTCTTGAAAATATTAAGAGTTTATACTTTTAGAATATTTGTATTGCACACAACTATTTGTAAAATAGTTTTAAAATATCTAGTGTTATTAAATCTTCAACTAATTTTATGCCTTCAGAATGTCCCAGTCACTAAACAGTAAGAACAATATCTATTGATACCCATATTGAAATGTATTTCTTCCTAACTGGTTAATATAAATAATAAAACATAGCTTTGCAATCAGATAGAGCTTTCTAGCAATGAGGAGACTTGTTACAAAAATATTTTAGATTGCAGAATAATATTTCTTCTTTGTGGTCTCTTTGAATTATATCTGGTGGTGTCTCCTCCAGCGCATCACCTCTTGTGACAATTTAACTGATAGAGAAGGACAATGTGCCTCGACGGGGGAAAAGAGCCCGGCCCGGCCCGGCCCCTGAGGGCTCGGCCTCCTGAGGGGTGTCGTGATTGATAGCCTACCAAGAAGGAAGAAGCCGCGCGGGCGGAGAAAGGCGGCGGTGGGAGAGCGCACGGGGCTTCTGGAGGCCCTGCCTCTCTCACTGCAGCTTCCGGATGAGAGGCAGGGCGGAGGCCCCACACGCTCTCCTGCCACCGCCTTTCTCCGCCCGCGCGGCTTCTTCCTTCTTAGCCGGCTGTCAATCATGACACCCCTCAGGAGGCCGAGCCCTCAGAGGTTGGGTCGGGCCTGGCTCTTTTCCCCCATCAAGGCTGACTCCTAAACTCCTGCTTCTTCTCCCTCGGACCGCTTCGGCCTCCTCCTCCTCCGTCGCCGCCCTGCCCTTCCCAGCCCGCACCTCAAGGGCTCCGCGCTCTGCCTCCGTCCGCCTCTCTTCCTTGGCCAAGCTGAAGGTCTCTCGCCTCCGTTTCCACCCAGCGCGCATGCGCCAATGCTCGAAGCGCTCTCCAAAGCCGTGCGGGCAGAGGAAGGCGGCGCTGGGAGCGTGCGCACGGGAGCGTGCGGTGGCGACGGCAGGTAGATCGTTGTGACTTGGTTTTCTTAAAAGTAGTTTGCAGACTGAAAACGTGTGGGCACCCCTGATGTAATGTACTTGAAGGTTATTTCCATCCCTTAAAGTCTCCCTGGGTGCAATTTCTTCTAAGGTGACTCCAAACTGCATGTGAAAAAAAGCCTCTTTGTGCTTTTTGTACAGTAGAGTCTCATTTATCCAACATTAACGGGCCAGCAGAACATTGGATAAGCAAAAATGTTGGATAATGAGGGATTAAGAAAAAACCTATGAAATGTCAAATTATGTTATGATTTTACAAACTAATCACCAAAACATGTTTAACAACAAATCAACAGAAAAAGCAATTCAGTACACTCTAACATTCTGTAGTAAATACTGTATTTATGAATTTAGCACCAAAACATTGAAATATATTGAAACAACTGGTTCCGGGCAGGAGACAGACTGTGTTGGATCATACAGAATGTTGGATGAGCAAAGGTTGGATAATCAAGACTCTATTGTATTTTCAACAGGTGTTCTTGGTTTCTTTGTACCTTTTAGCTAGTATTGCTGAGATCAGGTATCACCTGTATGTATTTTGTCGTAGTTTTCTTTTAGGTAATAATATAGTATGTACTTGTTTTAGCTTAATGGTCCACATTTTCTCTAATTTCTAAATTTCAACGTTTTGACCTATGTTTTGGTCCCACTTGGCCATGCATATTTGACTTGTTCTGTTTCTAACTCAATTTTTTTTACATTTCCCCAATTTCCCATGACATCAGAAGAAGTTTTGCGGACAGGTCAAAGGTTAATGTATTTTTTGAGAGAGAAAAGGGTCCAGTTAACTCCAGAGCTATACTTATTGACTATGCCAGCTGCGCAAGTCTTTAAACCGCAAGTCTTTACATTGTATGTTTCTGTTGGCTAGATTATTCAGTATGTGAAACGGGAAAGGCTGAGATAGATATTACTTGCCTACTCTTGTACAGAATCCTTCCCCCAAGATAGATATAGCAATCCACTATCTAGGCATCTAGTGTGCCCTTGCATTTTATTTCTTTAGGATTGTTCTGCTTGGACATGCATAGAGATTATTTGTTATATATGTTGATTTTTGCAAAGGTCTTTCTGACTCCACTTAAAGATTATCTCAGTGGGTAATGCAGACTGTTCTCCTTGGTTATCACATGGCTCACTTGTCTGAACCTCAAGGATTCTATCCTCACTCCAAGAGAACATTGGCGATGCCAGCTGTTTTTTCCCCAAGGCCTACCACTGCAAGGCTACACAGTCTCAACTTTTGAGCACTATTCCACACTGTAAACTAGGCACACAAGCAGTGACTGATGGTTCCCCTTTTCAGGCTTTGTTGTCATTTCTGTTGGCCTGACATTGATCTCCCTTTTTTCTTCATTGAGCTTAACTCAGTAGTGTGATTCACCAGAGGTTGTTAACACATTAACTTTGGTCATCTATGCATTCACACAACCATCACTTCTCCCCTCTTTTCATATCTCTAATATTGTGGACAAGGAACTATGAAGAGACGTTCAAACACAGCAAGAGCATAAGAATGGGTTTTCTGTCGTAGTCACTGTGGATTCACACATCTGATATTCCTGTGGCCACGCAGAACAGTTCGGAACCTTCTAGAAAATATAAGCCAAAGAGTTAAGGCTGGCCCCACCCAACCCCGCCCCCGAGTATATATAGCCCATGGGTGGGGCTAGCCCGCAGTTCTCTTTCTTCCGCTGCCATTGCGACAGTCAGAGAACCTTCTCTCAGCGAGCTTCTCTCAATATCTATATTTTTCTCTAATTACTGGACTCTTGTGTATGACTACTGGACTGGACTTGACCTCCTGATCTCTATTGCGTTGACTCGGATTGTGAAATGTACTTCTTTATTTCTTCCCCTGCCATGGCTGCCGCTTCATTCAAGAAGTGCATCCAGCAACAGCTAGGAATCTTAACTCATATTCTTTGACTAGTGTATAAATATAATTTGATATAACTATTGATTATCAACATTATTCATCTTGGTGGCGATTTTTAACCACCATCTCCTAATTACTAAAATTTTAAATTCCTCATGTGGTGATGATTTTTAACCACCACAAATTATTGATTTAATACAAACTTTTTAATCAGATATAAATTAATATTATTATTAATAATAATTAATATTATTCATCTTGGTGGCTATTTCATTCAAGAAGTGCATCCAGTGCTTGAACACCATCCCCGACTCAGATGGACACTCGTTGTGCCTGAGTTGCCTGGGTGAGGGTCATCTGGTTCAAGCCTGCTCTGTCTGTGTGGCATTCACCCCACAGACAAAGAAGAACAGGGAGGCTCGACTGAAGGCTGCCCTCTACGAGAAGTCAGTCTTCCCTCCCTCTACTCAAGCGGCTCCCTCCCCCCCCCCCCCGCAACCCTCGCAGCTCCCAAGATGGACTCTAGTCAGACCGCTGCCAAAACCCAGCCTAAGAAGAAAAAGAAGACCGTGGGGAAGGCTGGGGCCGTTTCGGCCACCGTCAAATATGGCGGTCTACCTTCTCCACCTCTTGTGGGACAAGATGGCGCCCGGGCTGCTGTGGCGTCGCAAACAATTTCCGCTGCCTCAAAAATGGCGGGAACTTCTGCTTCCCCGCTGCAAAAGCAGCCAGCAAAGCTTGCTCCAACACAGCCTTCTGGCGTGACGATGGAGCCACAGCGCCCTCTGCTGGCCACTGGCCAGGTGGTGCAGCCGGCGGCCCTTCAAACCGCCTCTCCTGTGGCTGCTAGGGAGGAAGAGCAGGGAAGCGGCGTTTTTGCCACCCCTCCCATGCCGGAGCATCTCACCCCCGGCGATCGGCGCGATGGCAGGGGCACCTCAGCTGGCCTCGCGCGCCTCCGAGGCCCTGCAGCAGCCGGATGAGGCCCCTATTCAACAGCACCGCCGGGAGCGGTCTGGACGGCACGCGCGCTCCCCGTCTCGGAGGGGCTCTCGCAGGCGCCGCCACCGCTCCTCCCCCTCCTCTTCTTGCTCTTCCTGCTCCTCGTCTTCTCCTCGGTACTGTCGATCCCGGAGGAGCAGGAGGCGGCACTCCAGGAGGCCCCGATCCCCTCCAAGGAGCAGATCGTCGGAGGCGCTGGCTTCCCTCCCTGGCTTCTGGAGGTTTGCCCCGGACGGCAGACTGCTCTACATGGGGGAGGCTGCTTCTGCCGCCGGTGCTCCCCTCGTTCCCCCTCCAGCCCAGGTTGCTGCTGCGCCTCTGCCTGCCATCACGACCTGCCCTGCAGCTGCGGTACCGGCGCCTTTACCCCCGCCTGCGCCTCTTCTGCAGCCGATGCCTTCATTGCCTCCTGTGGCTCTTGCGCCAGTGCCTACGCTTCCTCAAGGTCAGCTCACACTGCCCCAGCTGCCCATGCCTGTGCTGCCCCAAGTCGCCTTGGTGGACACTGTCACAGCTGACTTGCCTCATGACTCTGACTCTCTATCTGATGGGGAATCTGGGCATGGGGACTCAGGACATGAACCTGTGGCTAATGAAGGGTTGTTGCATCAGCCTCTTGATGTGAATGCCTTTATTGCTATGGTGACCCGCATGATGGGGGCACTCGCCCTTCCAGCCCCTCCTGCCCCAGATGCAGTGGCAGATCCCATGTGGGCTTCCCATGAGCAGGTGGCCCCTTCATCCACCCTTATGCCTGAACTCCCATTCATCTTGAAGTTGGCAAAGGGCGCTCCAGCGGCCCCAAGTTCGGTCCCTGCGGTACCTAGAAAGTTAGAGGCATTATATAGGGTTAACTTTCTGTCGGCCCAGTGGGTGCTCAGACCCCCTAGAGCGAATACGGTAGTTACCGACCTCACCAAGACCAAACGTCCCAATGCAGCTGGGCTTTCTCCAGCGGATAGGGAGGGCAGAAAACTGGATTCCGTGGGCAAGAAGGTCCATTTGAATGCCGGCATGCTGGTCAGAATGTCACATTTCTTTTTGTGGTCAGCTGTGAATAGCACCTATGGTATTTCCTGCGCCCTGCACAGACAGTTCGGAATCTTTTAAAAGTTAATATCACTTTAAATTGTAGCCCCGCCCACATCCCCTCGAATATATATAGCCAGTGGGAGGGGCTGCCACCTCAGATCCTTTTATCCGCTGCTGCTGCAACAGCTAGGAATCTTAACTCATATTCTTTGACTAGTGTATAAATATAATTTGATATAACTATTGATTATCAACATTATTCATCTTGGTGGCGATTTTTAACCACCATCTCCTAATTACTAAAATTTTAAATTCCTCATGTGGTGATGATTTTTAACCATCACAAATTATTGATTTAATACAAACTTTTTAATAAGATATAAATTAATATTATTATTAATAATAATTAATATTATTCATCTTGGTGGCTATTTATTACCACCATTTCAGAATTAATAAATTAATAATTAATTGAGAATCTTTCTCATAAATTTTGGCTTAAAAATTAATTCAATTATAAGTTCATATTATTATTTATTATTTATTTAATTGATGTTACAATTATTTACTATTATTACTTATTGAGAGTTGGTTACCTAAAGCCAGACTGGACTCTCACTGTCTTTGAATAGCTATCATAAAGAAATATATTTCCATATTATCTGATTAGTACTTAGAGGGGAGACCGTAGGGTACTACAAGGCTATATGGGAGTTTTACCCACTGAAGTAATGAAACCCACACATCTGAGTTTTCCATTGGCTACCAAGATAGCGGCTCTAACGGTTAAA